>JABASC010000609.1:0-35412 GCA_019776185.1 Plutomurus gul | reverse complement strand
GCTGCTCTTCAAAATACTAATTGCTGTAATGCGCTCAAAACATTTATTTTAGCGCTAGCACGGATTTCTACTAGTGTCCATATTTAAAATTCATCTTTAGTATGTATTTATTTATAATGGTGTCCCTAAAAACAGCAAAAGCACAAAAAATCTCCAAAACATCAATAAACCAAAAAAAAAACTAAAATTAGCTTTGCTATTTTGCTTTTTAGTGAACTTGTACCTAATTAAATATTGGTGCTCTATTGGTGGAGTTGCCTGGAGCACCTGCCAATGTCACCATGTAGAAATACCAGTCATAGCACAGATAGTAGCTTTAGGACATATGACTGCGCCTATTTATTTGTAGAAAATGGTTGGAGAAAGGTGCACTTTCACTGTGAGTCAGCATGTCATTTCGTAATATTAACGATTGAAGCATTAGAATGAATCTGTGAACTTGATATTTATTTGGATGCAATCCAAATGTCTACATTTCCCATCACACATCTCACAATCCAGTCGAATGAACTGATTCGATAACTATAACGCATTTACATGAATCGAATGCATTCCACGGTGGCCACAGAGCCAGCAGCTTTCCACAAGAAGAAAACCGTAATCCGCATTTTCCTGGAAAAAGAGCCGGCTGGAACATTTGTCAAGATCAACATAACAAAAGAATTGGGAATGCGTGCTCTTTATATTTCTCTATTTATTTCCTGCGATTTTTCCCCCCTCCAACGTTTCATTATTGACTGGTGCATAGACTCACGGAGCACACAGCAGCCCCATTGTCTCTTACTGACCTATTTCACTATATAGACACTTAACTTTTAGTAATTTACTCCCGTCAGCTTGCACAGTCACTCACAGAGCTTCTCTTAAGCTAAGTAGGTACACCAGATGCGATTATTTATAGTGGGCCATTGGCGGGTAAGAATTTCCCCTATATTCCTTTTGGTAGTGGGGGAGGAGGGAGAGAAAGTCTAATGAATAGCATCATGTACAGTTTGTCAGGAGTGAATTGGGGCGGGGCATTAGTCACTATGTGTGGCACGGGCGGACACTGTGTGTGAAACGGAAAATTCGATTACGTGATATATGAACGGCCCCTTTGAGTAAGTAGTGGGGAAGAAATGATGGAAATAGTACGAGTGTCATGTACTGGTATGTAAGTGACATGACCTTATAGATTATGTAGCGATGAGGGAAGTGGCCCGGTTCACTCGGATTAAGCTTGTGGCTTCACTTGACTGCCTCTGCTAGACACATTGTAGACAGTCCTATAAGTACTATTCCTCTGATAGACTTGCCATTTCTACAAAACTTTCTCGATAAAGTTCCGGGGAAAGCGGCCGCCGAGAGAGAGTCCTGTAGGCAATGCTAAAAAGAACGAAATTACTCGCGCCTCTCTCTTTCTCTCTCTCTGTGAACCTATGAAGCAGATATGTATTGCAGTCACACGCTTTACAGGAACGTACTGCACATTTCCCTACTATATTCATTTACGTGTATGGATATCTAAAGGCACCTTAACCCATTTCTACTTCTTTTACTTCCATTCCAATGCTTTCTCCCCTGCACACACACAACAACAGGAGAAAATCCGTCTTCTTGGTTCAAAGGATTCCTTGTGAATTTATTGAGGAAGAAAGCGCGTGGCAATGTGTTCTGCTGTCAGTGGCGTATATAGGTGATACGCCCCCCCCCTCCCATATTCAAAAAAATAATATAGAAAAGATTGGTAAGGGGCCAAGTTAAAGTAGAAAGGGTCGCTCTGAGCCCCTTAAATATTTTTTCCACTAGGTACGCCACTGTGTGCAATGACTGGACTAATATTATGTCATTAGAAAAGGGAGAAATTCAGTTAGCCAAATTGCCAGAGACATCCACACATAAATTTCCGTTTGACGCATCACACTTTTACAAGTCACCTAACTACAGCCACTTTTCTGTTGAAGCAAAAAATTGTCTTTCCACCGATTGCACTGGATTTACTGTTGATGAATGCATTTCGAAATTTTATATGCGAATTGAATGGAACGATAAGATAAATTCAGCATTGAATAAATAGTTGAGGGAAGCTTTCTTTCTGTTTCTCACAATCAGTTTGTAGAAAAAACTGTAAATGTGCACATTATAAATATTGCGGAAATAGCCCCAGAGAAAGCAGAGTGAAAGAGAGTGGGAGAAAAGATAAAGTGCTTTCCATTTACTTGTTGGAAGCAGAGCAGAGAGCTATGAAAGGGGGAGACGGTGAATGGCACTCGGTCATTACTGTTTTGATCAATTTTTACAACTTTATTTCAATCTCTTTCTCTGTAAGTTAGCAACGACCATTTATGTTTAGCTCTTAAGTTGCTCTCACACGGATGACGTCGTGCAAACAAATGAAAGTAAACCGTTTCTTTGAAATTCCGACGCACAACTTCTGAAAAAGGATTCCAAGTGAAACTTTACCCCTCCGATTACGACGACGATCGTAAAAGGTGTCCTATTTTTTTTCAACTGGGCCCCAGAAAAGTAATTGAGCCGCTGAGCTCTTCTTCTTCTTATCTGTAGTAAGCACATGTTGTGCCTGGGAACTCTCCGCACCAAGAAACTGTGACGAAAGGATAAGGACAACGGGGATTTATGCAAATCGGTCTTAATTGACCAAGAAGAACAGGGTTTCCTAACTCACAATTCACACAGTGTGATTAATACTGTGATTATGATTAAATGTGATGGGATTAATTGATAACCTCCATCCCTTGTAACATGTAGATCACAATAATCACACTAAGGGTCTCTGTGATCAAAAGTTTTATCACAGTAATTAATCCCACTGTGATAATCACACCCGAAACCCTGAAGCAGAAGGAAAAGTGTTAAGAATGAAAAGAGGACCAGCGGAAGCCATTAAATTATTTTATGACACTGAGACGAGTGAATAGCCTCCCCACCTGCCCCCACCCCCACCCGAAATGGCTGGATTACAGAAGAAATAATAAAAAGTATTGCTGTTGTGTCTGTCGCTAAAAATGAATGCAATGATGACTGATTGAGTCTATGAAGAAAGTTTTGTCGGAAACTTTTTTATTCTTTTCCATTTCCTTCGGACTGCTTGGACGTTGTAACGACCATCGCTCTGCACGACGACAACATTTCTCACAAAGATGACAAAGAGCGGCAATAGCTAATATTTGTATGCAGTTCACAGGCTCACGGAAAGAGAGAGAGGACAGAAAACGTGTATGCATCAGGTCTAACACAGGAGAAAGCGTCCAAAGGAATTCCAGGAAGCGCCAAAGGGATATACTTTCTCTAGATATCACTCTCGTGTACTAACAGGTCCTCCCCGTCAATTCTTTTAGATTTTTACGTTGTGGGGGGAGGGGGAAGGTTATTTCCCACCAAGGCATTGGAAGTACCACCACCACTTGGAGTGCATTGTAGTAATGACCAGGGTTTCGGGGTGTGATTATCACAGTGGGATTAATTACTGTGATCAAAAGTTTTTAAAATGGGATCTACTTGTTATAATGGATATGGATTAGCAATTAATCCCATCACAGTATTTAATCCCACTGTGATGGGATTTTAGGTGAAAATGTGCGATATAGAAACCCTGTTAGTGTCAAGTTGTGGCAGTGAGCGAGGATTGGATTGAGTGGGTGCACAAGATGGAATGAGGGAGAAGAGAAAATATTATTATTGCTCTCCTCGGTCGCGTCTCGCAGTTCACTTTGTTGAAAGTGTGTTTGTGTGTGTGCCGGGATGCTGGTTAGTTGTGGTTGGCCGAGTGAAGTCACTGCACAGACAGTAAATACAGAAGGTAGTTAAGCAACATTTGCTTGAATGCCTCTACAAATAGAAGTACAACTGGTGAACAGCCAATCCACACACTCAAAGACACAATTCACCTTGCGAGTCACTTACTGACTGACTGACTGCCAGAAAGAGAGAGAGAAAGAGAGAAAGTAAGTTCTGTTGCAGTCTTTTGTAATTCGTGCCGTGGTCCGGGCGCAAAGGTCTCAAGCCAAAAATGGAGCGTCGGGAACAATCCTATCAACTCGACCAACAATCAGAATAAAAAATAAATCGAGCAACACCCTTGATAACTAAAAG
The DNA here is from genome assembly GCA_019776185.1 of Plutomurus gul. Taxonomy (NCBI): domain Eukaryota; kingdom Metazoa; phylum Arthropoda; class Collembola; order Entomobryomorpha; family Tomoceridae; genus Plutomurus; species Plutomurus gul. The sequence continues at coordinate 31,320 of JABASC010000609.1, read as the reverse complement.
TTGAAAGTTTTTCCAAATCATTTCCAAGTCTATCCATTGCAACCACTCTCCTAGCTTTCCACTTTCTCTTTTATTGCTCAAGTCTGGGGTCCAGTTCACACACTCCAAACGTATTCACCACACACACACAGCTCGTCCACTTTTTCCCAATGTTGCCCTCCGCACACCTGGGTAATCCCAAGTAAAAAAGCATACTTTGTAAAAAAAATGCTTTTTTGCTTGACGGCTTATTGCTGTTTTGGCCTTTTGATAATTCCAGGATAAAAAAACAATGCCTTTTATTATGAATAAAGAATTTAATTATTTTAATTATTGAATATTACATCTTTCAAAATGTACGCATTTATTATACTGGGATTCGGAAAAACCACAAAAGCACAAAAATTCGCCAAAAAAGCAAATACATGAAATTGTCTCTGCTTTTTTTGCGTTTTAGCGAAACTTGCTACACAGATTGAACATTTCTTTGACGTTAGCCTTTGTGGCGGTGGAATTGCTGAAAACATCTTGTGCGCACAAATGGTAATGCTGTGTTCAGCCTAAGTAAGTAGAACATCCTTTTAAGGTGGCCAGCTGAAGAATTTCGGGAACTAAAGGTTTCTGTCGTGGAATGCGGACAGAGATTTTGCTCACCACCTATAACACTGTATCCCATAATATGACGTAATATTAAGTACACGTTCATTTGTTACCTAAAATTGCTTTGTAGTATATTACGTGTGCTTCTATATAGTGAAATTTCATACTGTCTATATTCTTACATGAAATAGAAGCAGTGCTACTCGAATTTGTTGAGGATATTGGTGAAGAGACACGTGTAGGAATATCTGGTAGCAGTGAAAGGAGGAAATGAACTGGGAAGGGTCGTGGCCTGTAATCTATGTTCTGTGTCTGTGAGAGAAAGTCCGTGAGAAACAATAAAAAGAAATACAAATCACTATTAGATTGAGAACAATTTCGCGATACTATTTATGGCACAACTTGAAACTGCCGCCGAACCCAATGGACTGACTGAATATCTGCTTTCACTGGAACTACAAATAGACAAAAGCTTGCTGACTTCTTTCTCCGTCGCTGCTTGACTGCAGATATCCCCAGAACGGGAAGAAAGGAAATGAAAGGAAAACTAAAGTAAAAATAAGGAGACAAAATAATTCCTTTTCAATTGGATGACTACTCCGTCCTTTGCTTCAATCGCCAATCGCTAACACTAACTCACGTATATTGCGTACCCTCTATCTTTCTCTCTTTCTCTCTTTCTCTCTGTCCAATCTCACAAAAATGTCTTTAAATATCCATTTTGTTTAACAGGCTTTTTTTTATCCTACCCGCTCGTTATTTCCTTCATTTCTCCCGTCCACCGAATCACTTCTAGCCAACTACAAGTACAACAGGGTTTCTTCATACAGTACTTTCTCCAAACTTTCTCCACCATATTCTCCATAATTCAAACTGATCACAATCAATGCTAGACAGTATGTACATTTAAATTACATCGAGCGGAAATTTCTGAAATTGGTCACGGGTGATTTATTTCTTATTAAAATTTCAATCTGAATGCATTTGGTGAAAGTATAATAAAAAAATTAATCCCTAAACTACGACCCTGATTTGCAGTATGATTTTCTTTCTGGGATATGAAAGCTCATAAATTGGAATTGAAACGTGAAGTTTACTTGAACGATATTTTAGATACATATATCTACACTGTAATATTTCATGTGTCTGTGTATGTACATAAGCACAAGTTGCATTGTTTCCTTTTCTGTAGCTCAGTTAACGATGTGACCACTTTAGGTAGTCCAGTAACAGAGTTTCGTATATTTCTGGCATCTAAACTAACTGGATTCATAGGTGGAATGGGAAAGAGAAAGAGAGAGAAAGCCTGAAGACAAAAAGTTGGACAATAAGAATGTGCATTTACTTTGCTGTGCTGTTGAACGGAAGAGAAGACAGAGGCCGAAGCATAGAAATTCAAAAGGAAAACAAGCAACGAAGAAGTGGAAGAGCGTGGAAGGCCGTTGGGTCGTAAAACAGGCCAAGTATAAACATTGTAGGTAAATCATGCAATAAATGTGTAGCACACGTCACAATAAATGCTCCACAATTCCCAGACAAGGATAAACTGATAGTGAGTGTAATTTAAGGTGCAGGCAAACAGATAAATTGGATACACCAACTTATGGCCTTAACAAGGCCCCCAGCCACTCAAACCAAAAGCACAATAACAACAATGCACATGTCTTAAGTTCCACCTTCATATGCAATACGTTTGCATAATGCAGACATCTGCTTATTTACTACAAAATACTAGAATACAAATCTAAACATTAAATCTCAGCTTTCCCTTAATTTTTATTACATGGGAATATTCCCCGTATGCCAATGCCCACAGTGGGAAAAATGAACAAAACATTTGCGATGAGAGACAGCGTTTTTAAACTTTAGCGCGCAAGTACCACGTGATTTTTAAATTGAATTTTCTAAAATTAGCATTTTTTAATATTATTTCAGTATTTGGTGGCGGGTGCCGAAGGAGCTGATGGTGTATTTTTCGAATTAAACGTACAAAATGGGCATTTTGTCCGGATGCCTTTTGTCCGCCTGTATGGATTATATTGCTGTATGGATGGCAACCAGTCCTTATTAAAATCTCAATTTTGCCGTACGTGTATATCCAATTTGTTGAGAGGGAGAAAGTGAGTTGAACCCACACACATTTTTATATGCAGCAGCAGCAGCAGCAGACGGAGAATACGTATTGTATGATGGTAACTTTGAAAGACCTTTATACAGCAGATCTCTTTCGATTGCCACTTTTGTAATACAGACGAGAGAGAGAGAGAAACTAACTTTCTCTAGATTGCAGCAATAATAAGTGTACAAGTTTTGGAATCACTTGTGTACGTGCAGGATATATTTCCCCCCTCCGTAGCGCCATTGCTATCAATGCACAGTGATTACTTTTTCCCAATAGAGTACAATCATATCGTCGTTCAGGTTTAAAATTGTCCTGCCGCCGCGATTTCTTGTCTCGCTTTGGCTGAATGGCTGTCCCATTCCTCTGTCTTTATTACAGAGGAATTTCTTTTATTATTACAGGGAATTCCAGAGTCCAAAAAGAACCAGAAGAAGAAACGAGATTGGACATTTGCAAAGATCGTTGGTGATCTGTTGGAAATAAGTAAAGACAGTGGTCGTAAATAGCAAGCTGTGTGAATCTGCTGCACAGATAGAAGAATAAACACATTTGTCTTTTTCTTGTGTTGTTGTTGTGAAAGTTAGCCCATTCACTATTGCAATAGATAAAACTGCTGGTTGGAGGAAGGTGGGTAGTTAGCCAGAGATAAAATTTAGTATTGTTGGTGGAAAAAAGTAGCCGTATCCTGTCTGCGCCCCCACCCCCTCTCTCTAACCCTCCCACAGTAAATAAATACACGCTGTAAAACTGACTTGACTATACAAACCACTAATCTTACGCCTATATAGGTACACAGACACCGTTGTTTTACTTTCACTCTCTCCTCTGCTTGCTTTCACTTTTATTTGTACGTTAAAGCAATTCGAGTAAAATGTTAGTGTAATGTGGGCGATGAATTGGGCAGATAGGCCTGCTGCTGTATATGGTATCTAGCATTGGGAGAGAGAGAGAGGACAGCAGAAAGAACTCTCGGAGTTTGCATTAAATTATAAGTGTTACACGAGAGGATTCCCCGGAGATTTCTCCTGGCGGCTACGAATGACCGCAAAAACTGACTGGACTCTTTTGTCACCTTTTACCCTTCACTAACTCTATGGTTTGGTCATAGATGCACGCCAACCGGTTGGATACAATCTCCAACTGCCCACCCAACCGGGTTGCAGGTTGGCTGGTTGGCGGTTGGATACATAAAGGAATATAAGGCAAATGTTTAATTATGCCGCAGCGCAACCGCCCACCCAACCGGTTAGATGTTGGCTGGTTGGCGGTTGGAGGTTGGCGGTTGGCCGGTTGGATGAAAAAGTGTGCATCCATGGTCTCTGTTCTCTATGCATTGCTATGTTAGAAGGAATAATTCCTGCGAGCACACAGGATACCGGAAAAAGAAACTGTTCGCTCCAGTACATTTATTCGATGGCACACACAGTTGTCAACCTTATTGACTTTCATGGGTCCTGTGCCATGTGTTTTGAGACTCCCCCCCGAAAGTATCCTGAACGTGGAGCAGAAACTGTGGATGCTCTCGTGTCTTTAATAGTTGGGGAAGTCTGTATTTATTTCCTTAATGGAAGGCTGCCTGGGCTCATGTTCCCCAGTTACTTACTTAGCTATTCGCTGCCGAACTCGCATCTGTACAAATGATTCGTTGGACGACTGCTGTGAGCTTCACGTAGATAAAAACATTCATGAATGCATGACGAATCGATCAGAATTTTGATAACCCCCAACCGCTGCTTTTCTTGTAGACAGCGATTCTTCTGTGCTGCACAGAAATGTTCTTTCAATTTTCTAGAAGAGTACTGTTGCTCCACAAATATTAAAACAGCACACAACATACGAGTCAGAATTCAGACAGTCAGTGACAAGTGCCAAAAATGACAATTGTCTGTCCAAACTGTCCATTGGGCAATAATCAAAATTAAATTAAATTTACATATATTTAAATTACCTGTATCAAATTAAAAATTGGAGTCAAATTTTTTGGAACTCTTGTGGGAAATTTAAAAATCCGCCATTTTATGTGATTCGTGTCACGTGTGTCAATTTTGGACATTTTGGACACTGTCTGTTCAAATTTATAATAATATTATTATTATTGGAAACGGAGTTTTATGGAGATTGGATCCCGAAGCGGAGCTCAATAATGTGATAATATTTTGAGTTGGCCGAATGTAATAATGTAATTGGTGTGGACGATTTCTTGATGATTCTGCCAGTGGACAGACGGAGCGGGACGAGTGAGGACAGAAGCAGCATGTCAACGCTCTAAAATATCATCACTTTAATTTCCAACGACCATCTCATAAATTGTAAACGCTCCAGGAGCTGCACATTCCTTACTTAACTGATACTGAGCTTTACTACTGCATGTATTCTCATAAGAACTTCTAGGGGCGTCCCCATCAACCCTTTTTTCTTCTTGGGCCCCTCTACAAAAATTCAAAATTTCCTTGCCGACACACAATTTCTGCCAGTGGCGTAATCATAATCTGAATGCACATAACCCCTCGGCACATTTTCACAAATTTTTCCAATTTTAATTTCTGCCTATTTAAATAATAGATTGTGTGAACCTTTTGCCCCTGGGCCACCTCTCTGGCTTAGTTACGCCACTGATTTCTAGATCACGTGACCACCAAGAAATGTTTCATTTTCAAAGTGACAGGAGAAGGAGAACCTTTGGCGAAAAAATATTTATAACTTTTCCCATGTGGATTTGGATTATTATGTAGATTTTCAATAATGTTCCAGTACTTGGAGACATTCTCTGCGTGTGAACATTTTGAAATGATGAAATTTCTTTTCCCTTTACTTCGCTTAACTTTCACTTTGGGTGACACTGATGGCCGAATCCTTGATGATTCCCTCTTCATATTTAAATTCCGTTTCTGCGTCATTGCAGCTCATTATCTGTCACTCTCTTTTTATGAACAGAGGAAAACCGCCAACCATCGAACACAACGGAAATACTGACACTCATATTTTCCATTGATCATCATTGGAGAAGGGGGAGGAGCCACTGTCATGTCTTGTCTCCCAAAGTATACCAATTACGTAGGTCCGCAACGCACAACCAGTTCTTTTCAACTACCAACAGACATTTCCATCGATGGAACAAGAGTAAAAAAATCGTCAGTACTATTTCCCCCTTAAAATGCCATTTGCTGATTAAAAGACATATAAATAATAAGTATTAACTTCACATTTTTATATTTAGTGGATTACAAGGCAATGGTACGCCTTGGGAGAGGCTCTTCGCTCTTTGTTTTGCCTACGGGCACTTTTAAACATTCAAAAGAAGAAAACACAGACCGACATTCTAAACTTTGTCATCTGAGAAGCCTCTTGCATAACAAAGAGCAGTTCCCTGCAGGCGAGTATCTAGAAAAGGTATATGGTGGGGACCTGGGGGCCACCCTATGCTTCCTATATGAATTTAGCTGCAGCGCACGTCCTTCCCTACCCTTCCTATGGTTTTTTTTTGTTATAGTGGGTCCGGGCCCAATACGCCCCTGCCCGGAATTCATTCAGGGTATAAATCTACCAGCAATATAGGTACACTTACATAATACATAACATACATTAGATAATTGTGTCTGTGTGTAGGTATGGTCGTCGTACTCCGTGTTCTACTCTCACACAGCCAGAATTTTTAACAGTGGTTCCTCTTACTTTATTCTAATAAAAAGACGGCTGCTCGTGAAAATTAATGGAATAGAACGGTAATCTTAAAAGAAGCACTCGTGTAACAGAATACACCATCGGGTCACAAAAAGAATTTCCATTTGCACAACCTCCTCAAAACTCCCCTAAAAAATTCTGTTTGGATTCTGACGGCAGAGACAGACTGAGACACACAGGGTGTGCAGTGTGGCCTTTCACCTTGGCCAAAAGAAAGTGTTTTGGCAAAAATGCTGATTTTTAATATATTTATAGCACGCAATAAAAGGTAGTTATGTTTTTTCGCATTTCATCACACAGTTCATCTAATTCACCATTTTGGCAAGTTCAACACTGAATGTGATGTGCACCTGCACCCACCCTCCTCCTCCCCTCCCGGACACCTTCACGCAGAAAGGCCCGAGCTATTTCTTCGATTGTATTCACTGTGTGACTGTGCGGAAGCTGCATGGGTTCTTCTTCCGCAGCAGAATGTCTCGCTCAATAAACTTTTATTTTTAGGAAGACGACGACAACGTTGATTTTCCTTTCGTCTGTTTTCCGTCCACATTATATTATTCATTATGCGCGCACCTTTTTACTATGCAGCCCCTGCTGAAATGTATATCGTGTTATCGTAGTTGAGCATGGAATGGAGAATCTGTGCATGTTCGATGTGGCCAGTGTTCAGCTACGGCCAAATGGCAAAATGGGCAAAAGGGGTTGTTGGAAATTGAGGTGGGCGGGGCGAAAGGGGTAAAAGTGTATTATTATGTATGACTAAAGCCTGTTCCATGTAAACATTTTGTGGAAAATTTGATATTTTGCTTCTGTAGCCCCTTTTGCCAATGTGGGCGGTCAATAAGTCAAAAGGGTTGGCAAAATGGAACACTGGATGTGACTGTGCAGTGTAAATGATAACCTGAATTTGTTGTTGACAATGGCCACTTTTCTGTGTTGTTGGTGGGTGTGGTGTGTACGGATGACTCTTTGCCGTGGGTAATCATCTGATCTGATGGCAAAAAGGCATCTGGTGGTGCGCTGTAACGTACAACTCGCCATTTCTACGCGACTCAGATACAAAATGACATTTCACATTCCTTTATCGGAAACATTAACGTTCTTGTAGTCGTACAGATAGAAGTGGTACATATTGCAACTTGTGGAATTCACTTTGAGAGCGTCATTTGTGTAGAAATGGATATCCCATTGTACCAGATGCTCCTTATTTCTGTCTGCACTCTAAATACGTGTCACAACATACGAAGTCAAGGGCCCACTCTCCTTACAAATCTGATGACCAACACTTAATGCGTCGAAAGAAGATATACAAAATATCCTCAAGCAGCCAAGGCACAATGGAATTTGGCGGGGCTACAAAGTGGTATCACTATATCTATTGTACATTGTCTAAGCACCCTTTACAGTCTGAAATATATATGGAAAACCCATTAAACCAATAAATGAAGCTATTGGCCTTAATAATCCAAAAAATTGCCAATTTCCTTTTTTACTTTGATCTAGAATTAGTTGTGGGAAATTTCTACTAAATACAACTTTCCATATAAACTGTGGCCGAAATTCATTATTTATGTGGCTCAATTAATATTTGCTGTTTTTTTGAGATATTAAGAAATGGTATCGAAATTTATTTCCGTACTAGAATTTAAAAAAAAACCTTCTCGAAAAACTGTAAAACGCCCACGATGCAAGAAATTGGGTTCGCCCCAGTTCCTGAATAATTGTGATTACGCCTTTGTGAGCTGCATTGAAATCCAAACTTTTGTAATAGTCCGCTGTACATATCCGATTACTCCGATTCATTATTTTTCTTTTGGGCACTCTTCTCATATTTCTCCTTTCATCCGACACACAAGAAACATTCTGTTTACTAGACAATGTAGTTCAGAGCAGAACCATTTCCTCCTGAACTGTTCCATCACTTTCTCTGCTTACTGGAACAGTAAATGTGTAAGTGAGCGGAGGAGAGCTGTCCAAGTTGCTGCTGTTGCTATTCCATGAATACAGAGCCACTGCTTGCCTGTATTGTAGTTGTACAAAGAGAAAGTTCTGCTCGACCCTAACCGTTCCTCCGTAACTATCCGATGATTTTTCGCAACGTCAGCTTCATCACTTAATAAAGAACTTTTGTTCGAATTCTGCGCGCGTAAAAACTTTGCGGATGACTAACCATAGTAAGGACTTATTGGAAGCTTGTATATGTACAGCATGTGGAAAAAGTAGAAAAGTGGCCGCAGTCGCTTTGCTGCACTCACTTACATCACAATTAGAGACTTGTGCTTCTTTCTTGTTTAGTAAGTAAGTGTACAGTTATTGTTTCAATGTTTTCCCCAAACATGAGATTGGATTAGGCCAACATAATGTTATCGATGTCACAGGGTTTCCGCTGTGATTATCACAATGGGATTAATTGCATCTCAGTGCAATCCGTATCGTGCTTTATGGGATTAATGGGATTTAATATCATATCTATGTTATAATTTGCTATTCTTTTCATGTTATGAATTAATCCCATTATTCACATTACACGGTGATCTGATTTTTATATAGAAAGTGTGATTTACAAACCCTGTTGACCGCAAATTGTCCCCACTTCACTTTTACTTGCACTACTTACTTATTGTTAGATACACAGTATACTGTAATGAACTTATCGTAGAGCAAGTAGATTTGTTTTCTATAGGATCCTTGTATACAGTGGCGTAAATATAATTTTGAGGGCGGGGCAAGAAAACTCCCGTTTTCTAACATGTTTGAAAAATTCCTTTTACAAAAATTGTAAAAGGATTCCTGATGGGTGCGGGGGCGTTAACACCCCCCCCCCCCCTATTTACTGCACTTGTACAAGCAAGTGTGTGTATAAGCACCCATCAGCTGGCGTTTACGATGTAATTGGAGAGGCTTGCCTGGATCTGCATACACGCGGCTTCTTTTCCGTGTAGGTGGTCGTTGACGAGAGAGAGAATCACAAAGACGAGTGCTTATCAAGACACTAACAATGGTATCTTGGTGACACTCAATTTGCCTCAATCACTCGACTCCTCTTTCACACAGAAAGGAAACGATAATGTTTGACAGCTATGGAGGTATTCGAGGCTGCTGCCATTCCACCAAATATGCAACTTTGTCATTTAACCTACTTCCACCATATCCCCAATGTTTTTAACCAATTTATGCCCTGAGCAAGAAATTCCTATACCGGGGAGCTAAACAAAAAGCAAATGACCAATGCTTTTCCCCTTTTTTTTGTGTCGTAGTCAGCAAACTGAAAAGCATTTTACCTTAATGCCCTTTAAAGCCTTTTGAATTTTTTCTATACTTTAATATGAAAAAAAGGCATACTTTTAAGCAACTTTTTTGATTTTTGTAGAAAAATATAAAGCAATTTTGTGTTTGTTCCTTTTTTTGTGTGACGCAGTCAAAAAAACCTAAAAGTCTACATATTTTACCGTAGTGCCCTTTAACATATAAAAAAGGCATAGTTTTTAAAACCACTTTTTGACTTTTGTATAAAAATGTATACGAATTTTACTGTGTGTATTCTACGTACATTAACATTGTTACACTTGGTACTTGGTGAGGGTAACCAGAATTGCTTTTGAATTATGATCCTGCAAAGCAGTTCAATTCCACATACAAATATTGAGTGGGTAAACATTGTGGTTATTATTAAAGGTCTCTGTTGTTGTGTGCAGTGCAAATTTACCACCATGCATGCATCTGTAACTACCTATTTACATATATACAGCACATACATATTATATTGCCGTGTGAAAGTAAAGTGTGTGTGTGTGTGTGTGTGGCCGTCGTCGCCCGTCTAAAACTAATGTATGCATGCAGCAGCTATGTTTTCTGTAGAGACAAGGACAAATTACAGCCAGATTTCACTTGAATGCCTGCAACCCTCTTTTAAGTACTTACAAGCAGTGGCGTATCCATAATGGATACTTGGTTGGGGCATGGGAGGCAAAGTCTATCGTACTCATGTTAATTTAGCTCCTAACAATTTTTCCTTCCCGAAATTATTTGCTACATTTGGGGGGGGCATAGGAGCCCTGTTACCCTTAAATACGCCCCTGAGTACAAGGATAGAAGAATGGAGTTGGAATATGATGACTCTTAAGGAAATCATAGGTGATAAAAAAGGTGACAGGAATTCATGGATATTTTCCAAGAGGCGGGCAGGCGGGGAGGCAGGAGTGAATAGTGAGTAGTGCTATGTATTCATGAGACATTGGGAGACACGAGCTCTATCATTCATTTGTGTAAACGTGACTAATTGTAAGTAGATGGCTAAATTCCTTTTCGTCTCATCTTCTCCCGTCTGATCTGTAGCATTGCATTGTCAGCGTGTTACACGGGGAAAGTATTTCTTCTTCAGCAGAACAGACTCAAAAATACGACATGTAAGAAATACACCGTGTCAACGAATTAAGGCTGATTTGTGCATATTAATTACAAAAGGTGTAGTCAAATTGTATAAATGCCCCACAGCAACGACAGAGACCAAACCTTGTAATAATTTATTTTCCCCTCTGTTCACCTTTATAGCGGGAAATTTGTAATTTTGAAAGGAGAATAAATAGTAAATGAACAAGACTAGTTTTTGTTTTCGTTGGAAGGCAAAGGAGGGATATTTTAAAAAATTCATCTGTCCCGTTAGGGTTTGATGGCTGTTTGGCTTCCTGTCGTCTCGGTGTGCTTCCTCTTTCTCGTTGGGCTGTGAAAGTTTCGAAAGACAAGAATGACTGGAGGATGGAGAAGTGACTGAGTGCGTGGAAACAGACACACACACACAAAGAGAAAGAGGGAGAAAGTACGAGAACGGCATTTAATGCAGCCAATTATTATGTAGATTCAAGTCATCTCACTTCTGGCTCTTCTCTCTCAGACTTTCCTATCCGCTGTGCTCATTGTGATGCAAGTCAGGCCAGGGTTTACTTTCACTTTTAGACACTCTATACGCTTACTACGTAGAATATGTCACAGGGAGAGATTGCAACATCTTTTTTTCTCTTTATCGAAAACTTTTCTTTTGCAAGCAGAAATATATTAATAATAGTCAACGCTCCTACCAACCACCGCTCTATAATTACTTTACTGGTGGGGCACGTAAGGGGCGAATCCTGGGGGTGACAGCCCTCCTAAAGTTATTAAAATAACATGTGAAAGGGTGAAGGCAACTTAACGTGCCCCCTCCGTCACCAGCTCCTGCATCCGCCACTGCTGGGCACATGTAAATAGAAAAGTCTACGCATTGAGTGTATAACAATACGTGAAGAGGAGAAAGTCCAAGACAAAAACTTAATAATGGTAACATTGAAATTCTTTTCATTAAACAATTGTAAAAGAAACGTTACAACTGCAAAGTATTAGATACATTTCAACTTTTTCTTCGTGTTGCTGCAGTAAAATTCTATTATTAGCCACTAAAGATTTGTGGAATGGTTAGCGCCATGACATGAGTGGTGGTGGTTGTGTGACTGTGTGCCCGTTCTCATTACATTTCAAATTTCTTATGCATTGCCTACATAAATACATAGTGATTTGCTATGCATACAGAAATTTGACTAATTAATTCTATTGTGCACATTCCAGTGGCTGGCTGGCTTCTGTATAAATATTTACCTTTCTAATCCCCTTTGAATTATATCAGAAGGAATTTATTATTTTCTAACCACTTTCTCCCGCTTTCGCCCTGTTTATATTTGAAGGAAACGAAAGGGGTTTAAGTAGCAGACTGTCATTGCAAATCCGTGGCTCCGTTCAAAAGGAAAGTTGTATTCTCGCGGATAAACTAATCGGTAAGCTTTTATTAATCGTGGAAATTATCTTAATTGAAGAATTTCCTCTTTTAACGGAAATATTTTAATCTTAAGGATGCTTCTTCACGAAAGATGGAGAGAGAAAATTTCTATGACCTTGCGTAATCAGACGAACTAGCATTCAGCAAAGTAATATTAAATTATCCAACGTTTCTCTGTTGAAATAATTTTTTAATGGAAGTAACAAATGCTTTCTCCTACTTCTATAGACAGGTGAATATAAATATGCGTAAGTGTTTTTTTTCTGAGGAAAATAAGGAATTGCCTGCAGATATATTTAATTACACGCATTCTGCTATGTCTGTCTGTCTGTGTATTTACTGTGTGTTTGTGTGTGATGGTTGGGTTTGGAAGGGAACTTGAAGTTATTATTCTGTTTGCATGCATAAGTTGTTTCTTGTGATAAGCTACAGGATGTTTTGTCGTGTTGGCCCTTCTTGTTCTTCAGTTCCACTTTCACTGCTTTATTATGCATGACTGGCCTAACGCTGTTTGCATCCACCATAGCCCACTTAGAATTAATGATGAGACTGTGCTCTTAAATAAGTCCCAACACGAAAAATTCTCTTCTTCTTCTTGTTCACTAAACTCCTGGAAGAGAATAACGTATGTCGTCCTGCTCAAGAACCTACTACACTGTTGAATACAGAGTACAAATATTTTAAATAATTTCCCAGAGAAACATCATAGACACACGCACGGAAAGGAAAGTACAGAAAACATTCGTTCAGCGATCGCTCTGAAGGAACCTCAAACTTTTCAAAATATTTTGTCCTTCCTAATGCTTCCATCTTTCATTCAATTGTGAAAATAGAGAAAGGTTTATTCTAAAATTCCTTTGCAAAATTTTTCATATAGGAAATACCCGAGGATTATTTATAACGAAGGAAGAATGTGATAAATTGTTATTCCATTGCATCCGATAAATAGGCATTATTTTCGAATTTTAATTCCATGATATGTATTCACATTTACTTTGATTAATAACTTGTAATTTTTCACAGAAAATTCTTTGCAATCTTGTGAAATAAAAAAAATTGCTAAAAATTGCGTCGCACTTTTTGATAAACGTTTGCAAACTGTGCTCGTTAAAGATTGAAAGCCTCATTTGAATTTTCTATTTCCAACTGGGAAATTGCAAATAATAAGTGGGAAAATGGGAAATTTGGCTAGAAATTAAACTGAGGTGCAAAATTTAAACCTAGTTAATTATTGCTTCAACAATTGACACACAGGTACAAAAAAAAATTTTGTAAAAAAAATTTTTTTTTAGTGACGTTTTGCAAAAAAAAGTATTTTTCCCATTTTAAATCTGCATTAATAAAAGAGAATGAAAGAGTGAAAGTGGCTCTGCTCACGTAGGCACAGTGTACACATATTTATGATGTAAAAGTGCTTCAAGTAAGTTTTAAGCACAAGGTGATGATCCATTTAGTTTAACTGGTTCATTTTATTGCAAACCTATGTACTGCTGTTGTTGGTGCACTTGCATCGCTTCCATTGCAGTGAAATGGGGCCGTCACTGGGGTCTTATCTCAACGGTAATAGACGACGATTCTGTTACAGCATGAAATCGCCCTCTCATACGAATGTCCATACGAATGTATATAATAACATTTGTCGAAAAGTCTTCCATTTACTTTATGTGTACATATTCCATTTTTATTCCCTACTTTCTCTCAAGGGTTACATCTGTTTGCTTAAGACAATGAAAATACGGAGAAAATTCCTGCCCGCCTTCAGAGACACGATTCTCATCCCCGCTACCATAATTGAACTCATCGGACTTAATGGGAATTGAATGGAGAAAGCAGAGAGCATTCAAAGTAGAAAATAAAATACTATCGAGTAAATTTAGTTTTAATGTCACTTTCACATTTCTTGGTGAAAGCAGAAAGAAAGTCTACCGTGCTACTCTCTCATGCAACTTCATTACGTAATAAGAAGTGTAAACAATTCGAGCACGTCTAATTCGCTCTTTTTTAAATTTTTTATCAACGCTTTGTTTATTTTTAAGGGGAAAACATTTCGCACAAAGTGAATTGGAAACAGGAAACGAAGGCTAAAACAATGCTAATAAATGTTGACATTATTATTCACAACATTAAAAAACCAGTCTGGTTAATTATATGTGAACTTTGCTTTTCTTTTTCCCCCAACCGCTCTACAGAAACTATAAAATTCATAAAAAGGGCGAATTTGAGTAGAAGCAGCACTCTGATGTAATATTATGTAACGTTTATGTTCATGGAATGGGGAAAGGGTGGATGCGCAATTCTATCTCCAGTTCCATCGAATCTGCTTACTGTCTTAGTAGCTAAATAACCCTCCCGGAGGAAAAAGAAGGAAATGTGGTGGTGGACTACTAATATCCATCTATTCTTATTGAAAGTGCATTTACACAGAGAGCTAAGCCTCGGATACACAGTAAACTTTCATCAGAGAAAGCATAAAAAGCGGGGGCAACTGCTTGCATTAGACACACAAGAGAGAAATCTGTGAACTGTCTTGTTGCATTTCCATCTGAGTACACAGTCAGCAGAATAGAAAGATATTCCTTCTTTTCCATATGGATGAAAAGTCAATTGTCAACGAAAAAGAGAAAGAAAGAGAAAGCGAGAGAAAGCAACTGAGAGAGAGAGAGAGAGAAACCGTTGTCATCGTATATTTTATTGTATAGTTACTTATAGTTATATAGAAGATGTACATTATGTGCAAGGACAACTTTCTCCGGCTCAAATTGTCCTTTCCCTTTTCATCTTTCCCTAAGATTACGACTCTGTAGAAATCCAAAAGGCATTTGCAAACCAAAACTTGTTACACACGAATGATGGCAAAGTTTTGGCTACTGCTAAAAAAGTGCGCAATAAACTGCAGTCATTTCTTCCATTTGCTGTACAAGGACCATGCAGACAAAAATCTCATATACCTTCCATAGATAGTAATGTATGCATAGTGCATGGCTTTCTCCATCTCCTCTGTGAACCATAAACATGGATTTCTTCTCTGTAAGTGTGAACAGGTGTACAGAGACACTTTGAGTGCAATGCCACTCTTTCGTCTTCATCAAATCCCAAACATTCCATATTTATAGTGAACTACTTCGCTTATGTTCAGTTTAACCAAGGCACCATACAATAAAAATGATCTGTTTACCCATTTTATTAGCCTACTTGTCTTTTAACAACCTCAGCAATGGAAAAACTCTGGATTTTATTGTAAAACGGACCCACAGGGTTTCCCTTTATTGTGGGTTTTTGAGCTAAGTAAAAAACAGAGTTCTCTTTGTCAGTGACTAGAATTGGGCAGTGTCCAAAATGGCAAAAATGTCCAAAACTAAATTTACATGCCATTTTTCATAAATTTCTGAAATGGTAAAAACGCATTCAAAATCCAGCTGGGTTTTTTAAGTTTCTGAAAAATTCAAAATGTAAGCTCACCGACCCTGACCTCACAGCAGGCAAAGGTCATGGTAAGAAAACACTTGATCCTCTTGATTTATTGTGCCTTTCTTTAAAAAAAAAGTGGATCACGACGATGCTATATTATTGTATAGGTATGACGGCTTAGACAAAGCTTTCTCTTGTCAGATATAGAATTAGAATGCATGACTACGCATATTCATCTCATTGCATGATTTTGCATATTTGCATATATTATTTGGTGGCAGTCGTCATGAGTGCTGGTGGCTGCTAAAATATGCCGATGACTGTGAAACGATTTTACTCCGTTCCCTCTCCCAGTGACTAAAACCCGGAATATGAGCTCTGCAGTGGAAATGAGAACAAGAAGAAGCCAACTGGCTGCTGGTGGTGGAAGGATCGCCTGAAATTGATGAGCACATGCATATACATACATTCAGTCCTTTGTTTCCACTGCCTCACTTCAAGACCGTAGTCATAAATGTCTTCCGGAGGAATTGTATACATTTCTCTCGGGAGAGGGTGGGGGTTACCCCCCACCCACACACAAAACACCATGTACAATGTATACTACTTATTTTGGTCAAGATTGTATTTCGAGTGTATTTTCAGGTATTGGATGTTTGTTGGGTGGGAGGAGGGACTGTGCGCTTATCTGTTGTACGTGTGTGCTTTGCTTATTCCGCTTTCGTTTAAATGGAAGGCACTTTCGTGGACTTAGGGAAATAATTAATTTCAAGCTGACTTAACATAAGCCCAAGCTATTTGAGATGTGAATGGAAGTTGACTGGCTTGTGCTTGACTTTCTTCTGCTGGGAATGACTTGAGAGAAAGTTCCCTTGGCACTGTTCTTGCAAGGGCGGCGGTAGTGGTGGTGGTAGTTTAATGCTGGGCCACTCACTGCACGCACACCCCATAAAACACATAGGAAATACGTAGAGAGAAAGAGAAGGAGAAAGAGAGAAGAAGCTCGTTCCATTTTACTTGAGATTAAAGCAGTTCAATTTATGTATTCTATTAAGGAGACAAAAGAGAGCTCCGATCTCCCTTCTTCCCACCTCAAATCTCCTATATGCATATTTAGTACAGAGCATCCTGTAGATATTTAAATGCACAGATAACTGCAACTGTTCTCTCTGCGTGTATGCTGAATGCTGCCCCTGCTCATTTCAACAGCATTTAAATATCTCGCAGAAGGACGAATGCACATGGCCAGCAAAGAGATTGGCATCTTGGGAGAAATTCACCAAAGTACTTAAGTGAAAAGTTTTCCTTAAACAAGAACGAATTCTTATTCAAAGCTGAATTCTCACCTTTTTTCAATCTATTTATCCCTTCATCACGTCTTCCACATCAATGCCCACCTCCTAATTGCACTCAACATGGAAATATGTAAAGCGCCACTGTCTTATTATTCTAATTGGTATATTTTTAATTAATTCTATACAGACGATGGGCTATTCGTCCTGTGTCACCTTCTGCTGATTATTTTCCATGCTTTCTCCAAAATTTTGAATTGCAAAATTATAAATATGAAAATGTTTTTTGGAATTGTGCTGATTAAATGTTGGTAAATACTGTCTAAACATTTCTAATGGTAACTGAAAAGTATCGTCTGGTGAAAGAAATGATTAGGTGAAAGCAGTTCATAATTATTTCAGTGGATCCTTTCTCTAAATTATTCAAAGAATTCGGAAATGCATTTCTATTCCATTTTATATGCACATCATTCAGTGGATAATGAGATCTAGCAGCAATCAACTCAAATTTACTTGTATCTACATTTCAAGGAATATTTAGAAAATATTTATAAAGAATGTATAGGAAATTCATGGTCCCTAATTCGTATTCAAAGGATAGTAAAGTAAAAGTGTTGAGCTTGAACGATCGAAAATGGCAGAAATTCGAATGTGAATGCAGCAGCTTATGCAATCATAATAAATTTATCTAAAGAGTCTGAATGACGCAATCGTGAAAGTAAGTAGTGAGTGAAAGTACATAGGCTTCTCAATGTTAACATCAACCTTTGTATAGACACTACATCTATTTTGCTCTATAGTCTTGTGTACAAATCTTTTCTCTCAAACTTTCACTGCACACAAGTACAGACTGAAATAGAGAGAAAGTGTTTGTTACAAGGAAAGTACGAGTGCAAGTGTGTTTTGTGTGACTGGTGTGGCAGATGTGACATTGTTCCTCCCCGAATCATTTTACTAACTAGGAATTAACCCACCAGCAGCAAACATCATAAATACAATATGTAAACCACATAGTGAATATTTCTTATATTTTGTAGATGGGCCTGGTGAAAGTGTTGGAACCATTTAGTTAGTGTGTTTGTGTACTTTCTCTATGTGAATTAGGAAAAAGGATGACAATGGAATGGAATTGTAGACATTGCACGGTGATTAGTGAGAATGATGGACTGTTGTTTCTAATGCGAATTTAATGCTGTAATTTGAGATAATAGGTCGTCGGGAGTTGTATGACGATCGAAGTAAGTGGAGAACTAGCGAGAGAGAGAGTTGGAGAAAGTCAAGTCGCAACAGAAGGGATTAAGAAAATTTTTCCTACACAATCAGATCAAAGAAGTGAAGCATTTGTTATGAGGCAGATGCGAGATTCAGAATCTGATAGGTGGATGCACAACTACACGTTGCCCCATTAATTGTTCTCTACGAGACCTTAAGTAGACACTCTGGCAGAGAGAAAGTCAGAGACTACGATCGACTGGTGGAATGGCGGCGGTGGGGCTTAGGCTTCTGTCGTCTCGTTAAAGAAATTGAGTTGTTTCTGGGCCGCGGATGCTGTAGGCAAGCCAACACACAGACACACAGACACACAGACACACGGACAGACACAGAACAGGGAAAGCCACCAGCAGCTTACTTTTTTACTTTCAGGGAAAGGCATTAACGTCAAATCTGTCAAAAATTCCCCTTATCCATTCTAAGTGTGTGATGGTTGTTGTGGTGAAAGATATATGTGCAACCGTGCGTGCAATCCATTAAATCACCTAATAACATCAGGGAAATCCTCAGTTTAATCATATTCTCAGACATACATTCTCTGTGTACATAAACACATTCGCCTCCAGTACGTTTATAGGCTTATCTCAAATATGGCCCAATGCCACGACACATATTACGTGAGACTTTTATTCGATTTACTCGGCACTTTGTTACGCAAAGGACTTCCATCATTATTATTATTATGTAAACTAACGTTAAAGATATTCTACTTGCATACAAGGTTTTTTACAAAAAATAAAATCAGAAACACATTAAATTTGCAAATATGTTTTTTTTGCAATTTTTAAAAGACCCACCAAGGTCACCTACAACCAGATTTCTGAATTTTCTACCTACTAAAATTGTGCACGGTAGGCTGTAACAGGCTCTGCAACTGGATTTCATCTGTCAGTGACTTTATTAAGAGAATAAAAAGCTTAGAAAGAAAAACCTCGAGTACTTCCTCCGGTATTGTTTTGCGCCTACTAGTTTTTCAGACATTGGATTATTATCATCGAAGTTGGATTTTTTTGTACTGACACAAAAATGCTGTTCTTACTTAAGAAAGTAGGAATATTTTCTTGAATATATTCTATACGTGCATAAAGTAGCGCTACTAGTGCGTTATAATGTTTATATGAGAGTTGGAGAAACCTTTGCAGAGAGAGAGAGAGAGAAAGCGACTGGCTGTAAGTGAGCAGAGGAAAAAGATATTAGGAAAAGATGATGAAAAGAGAATGAGATAGAGAAAGTCCTTTGGGTGTTGCCTAATCAGCGGTGTGTGCCTAATGTGAAGATTTATGACTTTTCCAAAGTCCAACCGATACATCTTTCTTGTTTCGTTGGTTGCACGTATCCCCCCCTGCCCGCCGTGGCGGCCACTCTTCTTAACTTGTGCTCTCTTTCTAGCAAACTATTTCTTTTTCTAGATATTCAATTACCCGTTACCGCGTCCCACTACACGACAAGAAGTCTTTCCAACTCCTTTTAACCACTCGTAGAACTTTCTCCCGCGAGATAGGAAAAAGGGTACGCAGGAAATGAAGAACTGGCACCACTATATGGAAAAAACATTTCAAAATAAATGGCAAAAAGTCATTCGCTAGGTAGCTATATTCACTTTCCCCCAAATCCCTCCGGGGAATTGGTGGCTGCTGAAAATGTGAAATGCATTCACATAAATTACATCGAACAACAATAATGCAGTCAGATGTGTGCAACACACACTGCCAATGGAATTTTTTCGCCCCATTCTACCGTTGACACACACACATGGAGAAAGTAAGAGAGTGAACAGTTTGACGGGGGAAAATTTGGTAATAAAATCCGTCCAATCTATTGAACCAATATGAAAAGGGGCTGTACACAACAATGTGCTCAAAATCTGAATGACAGACAGGCGCTCACAAGAAAAGGGAAAGTTTAAACTAAATATTATTTCAGAATAATACACAAAGAGTTATTTGTCCTTTTCTATTCCCCTTGAGTAACCCAAAAGAAACTCTCTCTACTTTCTCTCTCTCTCTGTGTGTATTTCTGTGTGTGTGTGTGTGTTCGTAACCAAGAGAAAGGGAAGTGACAGTGTCCTCGTCCTCTTCTTTGCTTATTTCATTAATTTAGAAGCCATTGTTAGAAGTCTAGAGGAGAAAGATGAGTGAATGCGGGAGTTTTAGGAACCATTAGGCAACTGACTGAGAGGAATAGTTCTGATATGAGTTCCAAGTCTGAGAATCATAAGAACTGTGGGAATGTGATGAGCCACCTGGGTTATGGCTCTGCAAAATAAATTTCACAATCAGTCCCACTTCTTTTGCCGCGGTGCTTGTGACGGGAATCATAATGGGGCACACACACAGAGAAAGTGAGAGAGAAAGTGAGAGAGAGAGGCCGAGATGTTTCTTCGGTGCACTTCACCGGTGAGTCAATTCATTCCACTTTCCTCCACCAACACCAACTTCCCAGTGGATCTTTAATCTTTACTTTCTATTTATCTGGCCAAGTGAACAGAACTTTCTTTTCTTTGACACCTTTGCTTGTCGCACAGAAATGGAGAAACTTCCTGTTGTCCTGTTTCCATTGGAAGTGTAAAGCCAGCCAGCACAGCGGATGGACTCACACGAAACGCAAGCAGCAGACCAATTGGACAGAGAAAATAGAATGAGAGAAGCGAACCAGCTGCAAAGACATATGCATGCCACTTTCACTCACTCTCTCCACACTATCTTACTATTACTAGTATGCATGTAGACACAAACTTTCTCTCCAACAAACTTCAGCCTCTAGACAGACTCAGTCATCTCACAAAAAGAAGAAGTACTCTCCCATATGTGTGCACTACACCTTAACTTTCACCCTCCTCTCTCCACCCAATACACCTATACAAATACTTTCACCAATATAGCAATTACTTAATGTACTTTGATGCTCAATTTGAGAAATCACGTGCTTCCTATACATTATACGAGCAATTGAGAAAATGTTTCTGGGTAGTCACATTAAATGTATTTTAGGACAGCATATAGCATCTCCGTATGTGTGTGCGTGTATAGCATGTGGGGCTGTGTTTATTATTAGCGTTCGTGTGAACATGTGTGGGTGGCTGGGTGGGTGTATATCTCCTGGCTAATGATCTACTGTACTGACTATGGACTCTGTAGTATTTTGAGACAGGGCCACAGATTTCCATTGTAACACGTTGAGTTTTTGTCACGGTCGTGGAGAAAGTTTGAAAAACAAGCAAATTCCATTTTACTTATAATTTAACTTGGCTACCACCCACTTTATACAATACATATATTAAGGGGGAGCTAGCGTTGAACACGTTCTACCTACATGATCCTCTGTGTGCACAGGGCAATGTGTATTTGACAGTAGTATGGTGCACATTTCTATTGACAAGAGTTCCCTCTCTCTGGCGGTGTGTCTGTGTGTCTGTCTGTGTCCATGGATCATTGGAATGATCGTTAGGATGTGAGCTAAAGCCTTTTTTTGAGGAATTTCTATAACGGGAACGGTGAAAGCAGTGAAGGGAGAAATGGAAATATTTCTCGCTCTTTGCACGTGAAAGGAAAAGCAAATTGAAAAGTGGAAATTGTGTCCATTGAGCTGTGTCCTATCTCACACTTCCTCCTACAACAACTGGGAGG
The DNA here is from genome assembly GCA_019776185.1 of Plutomurus gul. Taxonomy (NCBI): domain Eukaryota; kingdom Metazoa; phylum Arthropoda; class Collembola; order Entomobryomorpha; family Tomoceridae; genus Plutomurus; species Plutomurus gul. Next base: position 9,534 of record JABASC010000609.1, on the reverse strand, counting down.
CTGCTTGGTACACGCTGCGTGTGAATCTGTTCCACACTTTTTACTTCTTTTCTACAAACTGTGTATTCTTCTGTTGTGTTACAGCAACCACTCATTCAATCTTCAATCACACTGCACAGTACATCAGCAAACAAAGCTGCTAGCCTTTATTCTTCTGACTTTCTCCTTTCCAGTAGCAACGATGAAAAAAGTCTCTTTTCGAAAGTAAAAACTCATTTTATTTATTTACAATGTTAAGATCACATTGTAATTGTTACTAAATATATTATATTTAATGGTGATGTTTTTTAATTGGTGTGATTAATGTGATTTATAAATATGTCAAGCGAATAAGGACATCTAACTAATCACAGTATTTACAAATCCCCTTTGAATCAACAATCTCCATGTTTAATTATGATCACCAATTTTAAAATAATATCAGAGAAAATAAACGCTGTCCGATTTTAAAGAAGCGAAACCCTTTTGTGTTTGCAAAAGCCCATAAACCCATGGTTCGATGGTTTTGATGCAGAAATGCTGTATTCTAGTTCCCTGATTGAGATCAGCACGTGCACAATAAATTACAATGTGCTTAGAGAAGTTTCGTGCTCACAATAATAAATTCTAGAGTTTAAAGAGAGCAGCAAAGCTGCTCACATCGCTCTTTTTTCACTGAAGATAATCTCAAGACTTGTGAATGTATTACAGAATGTTTTTTCAACGTGTCTCTGCTGCATTTACTTGCAACGCTCAAGAAATTGTTCCTGTAACACTTAATTTGAATGGAGGCTGAGTCCTGAGTGTTATTGTGGAATCACAAGCAGAAAAACAACAACGTGCACCAATTAACAAACTGCTGCTCTTCTCCCTTCAAATGCAAAAAGTGAATTATGCACACGCTGTCTGCGCATGACCTAAATAATAATAAATTCACATTAAACATTTTTCTTCCGTGTGCTGGTGGCAAATCTCATAACACCGGCGGAGGTAACCAGGGTTTCCCTTCTGATTATCACAGTGGGATTAATTAAAATTCTTTGGTGTGATTAATGTGATATATATGTTATAAGGGATAGGGTCTACCAATTATTCGCAACACATTTAACCACAAATCACAGTGATGGGATTCTAGCTGAATAGTGTGATTTAGGAAACCGTAGAGATAAGGTGACCCTTTGACCTCTGGTAGAAGAGAAAAACTATTCATTCGTTGCCAAAAGTGATTTGAGTAACGGCAGTCGCCCTGACCAGCAGTTCCCTTGAATAGAAGAATATTTATAAGATGAAAGAAGCAATATTGTTTGTCTAAGAGTCCGATTCAAGGAGAAAGCAAGTGGATATTTATATTTCCACTTGTTTTCACTTTTCAGACTCGTTCCATTCAAGCCTTTCTTTCGAAAAAGAAGTATCTACTCCATTCCCCCTTTAATCGCCTTTACTTGCATTGTAAATTTTACATTGGACATTTCATTTCGTTCGTTCCTTCATTCCGTTGCTAATAAAACAACAACAACGAAGGGCAGCGCACAAAGAATTCACTACTTTCTCTCTACCTCCATGTTACTGTTTACTATTCAAAAAAAACTTTTCCTGCTCTCCACACTCGTAAAGAGCAGCACAAGTGCACTCTTCAAGCGAATGTTCATTGTAACCATTCGCTTGATATTACCTGCTTTATAGGTACAGTAAAAAATGGAATGCCTATCACTTTCACTATTTATTTATTCCTGTTTATAGGCTGTTGCAGGAAATGTATGCAAAAGCAGGAAATGTTTTTAAGAGAGCCATACAAAAAAAAATTACAAAATGAAAGAATTATTCTTCAAGAGAAAGTCAGTCGTGCTAAGCTCTTACAAGAAATAAAGAGAAAGCGCATAACAAGTGCTATTGTTTTTTTCCTTGCGTGTGTGCGTGCGGATTCATGTGAGAAAAGAAGAAGAAAGTTTGATGAGATACGTTGCTTATTAGAGTGACAGTGACACATAATGGAATTGATTCAGCGAGTAATAAGTACAGACTTTCTCTCAGTGTGTTCGTCATGACGCTGTTCCTCTCACCAGTAGAGACTGAATGACAGACACACGTCCCACAGCAGCTCTATAGGTTTAAATCAGTGGAAAGTATTTAGAAGGAATCCGGTAAGCAGCACAAGAGGGAAGAGTCATGAATGAACCGTGGCATCCACTGAACGTTATTAAAATTTTAATGGAAAGTCAAGCTGACAACTGCATAAATTCGTCCTGAACACATAAAGCTACTTACTTTAGAAGACATTTAATCAATGTCATATTCATTTTTTAATTTATAAGGAATTTTCCCATTTCTCTGTCACAAAGAGAGAGAGAAAGCGCCAGAATATAGAGAAACTTCCTATGCGCATTACATTTTGCTCACTCGTGACTCTGCTCACTTATATAGATACTAGATTCACACTCTAAAGAAGTTACAGTGCATTAAGGAGAACAGGAAGGAGGAATTCTCGTGGGAGAAAGCGTGAACTGAAAGTGAATGCCTAATAATAAGCACAGAACTCTCATAATGTAGCCATACGTAAGCATTAAGCGTGTTGACGTGTCTGTCTTTGCAGACAATTAAATGGCCACTTTGAGAGATGCTACAGCAGCCTGTACTTATTCACAGATGGTAAAAATACTTTCTCCACATATAATATACATATACTTAATAAATAGAAAGTTGCTTGGAATTGGCTTGATGATAAGTGGTCATGAAGGGATCCATGCGATTCTTGTCACTGTTGTTGTTGTTGTTTTTGTGAGTGGAATAGTTATGGAGGGGGCTGATTGTGACTGAGTGAGTGCTTCATCATTGTGTGACTGTGTGCCAGAAGAGAAAGCACCTATGGAAATGCATAGAAGTATAAGTAAGAGCGGGTTCAGCAGCTCAGCTACATTGAGAATGCGATGCATCGGCAAGTGGAACAGAGAAAAGATTTCAGTCAAGTCGCTTGACTCTTGACGAGCCATGCACAATACAAATAGAAACAGACATCCAACCAACTGGAGCAAGTAAATCCCCCCTCTCTCTCCGTTGTCGGTGAGAGTGTGCCCTGAACAGGGTTTCCCATGTGATTATCACAGTGGGATTAATTACTGTGATCAAATCTTTATAAACATTTTTAATTAAATGACGTTCGGTGTGATTAATGTGATTTATGTTATTATGGATAGGGAGTATCAATTAATCCCATCACATTTAATCATAAATCACAGTGGTGGGATTTTATAGGGGAAAGTGTGATTTACAAAACCCTGGCTACTGGCAGAACGTATTCTTACTCTCGTGTACAGGTCGTTACTTCAGAAATGATATCTTCATTGCAGAGATGGGAACTTGGAAGGTGGACGATTGCTGGAATGAATGGAGTGAGTGCACGACAGCGTGAGAGAGTCAAGTCAAGTGTCCGTCTCTCCTTTCATCTCTCTTCTCTCTCCACACACACTTCACAACATACCACAATACGTCACACAATACTACAGACCCACTAGTACTTACATCCTCCCCCCTCCCCCCGAAAAATAACATTCTGCTGCTGCTGCTGCCTACTTAGCACTTAGGGTCTCTTTCTTCTATAATATATTATTGCACAGGTACTCGGTACATGTGATGGAACAAGGATCTACGATTTCTCTTTGCTTTCTCTGCTTTCTCTTTATCCCATTAAATGCTGTGAAGGACTGCTAAATATTTTCTCCTGTAAGCTCCATCCTGGCCAGAAGTCTATGGTGCGTAACGAATTCACAGAGAGCTGGGCATTTGCCATTGCCCTCCACTAATGGCCACCAACAAACATTAGGCTAGAAAATTATTTAGGCTTTCACTTGGCCAGTCAAGCAATTCATATAATTGCAAATTATCATTAGTCAGCCTTTTTAGAAAGTAACTGCTAATAATGCAATCATTCGTTACACCGCTTTTATTGACCGTGGTTTTTTTTCCCTATAAAAATACCCACCATCAATTATCATCATTAAATAAACCAAAGCTAATAATATTAAGGGAAAAAAATCAATACCTTAAAGTACAGTATTTAGTATTTTGCTCATAAAGCAAGGATAAAAAAGGAACAAATGGTTTTTTTGTTTTTTTTTCTTTTGATTGACGCCCCTATTAAGTCTAAAGACAGATGCGGAGATGCTTTCTCCTAAGGAATGTTCAGAGTATTACTAGAAATACGTTTGGTGCTGTTGGAAAACACTCGTTTCAGGATTTACGACTTTTCTGTGAGAAATTCAAAAGAATCTTCTTCTTATCGATCGCCATTTCCAACCTCAGCTTCTCTGCATTCGCCATTAAGAGCGGCGGTGGAGGAATTAAGTTTTAATTTCTGTACTGAAGGCGCTGCTCCATTCTATTGTGTCTTCACCTGCAATTAACTAATTCTTCTTGTTACACGGACGCCTATATCTTAAATGCATAGTCCACGGTGTGCAGGAGGGGGAACAACTAAAAATACTTTCTCTCTCTCACTCACATTCAGAGATACGTTTCCAATTACAGATGTAACGTTGTGGACGGTCGAATCAATATTCTAATGAGCAGACACAATTCCCTGTCTAATTGAGTTATTGACTATTCAAGCAGCTCCCCATCCCCCACTGCACCAGAATAGACTACAATGCTGCTTTAATAATTATTTTTCAAAAGTTTCCTACCAATTCTGCCGCATTTCCGAAAGACGAATTCCCAAAACGGTTGAAATGTGCACTGACAGAGTTTGGAATGCGGGCAGAATGTAAAATTGATTGATTTCTTGGGTAGGGGCGCTCTCGATGCCAATAGTGAAGATGTTTGTGCGAAATCTAGAGACCGTGTATGTGTGAACAGGACGAGACTTAGTCAGGGGCGTATCCAGCCTATGCCCCCCGCAAATAAAAAAAATTGACATAGGAAGGATAGGGAAGCAGTGGTCCGGTTTAGCTAAATTAACAGAAGAAGGGTAGGGTGTCCCCCAGACGCCCACCCAATACCTTATCTGGGTACGCCCCTGTACGTAGTGGTAAGTAGGAGGAAAAGAAAGGAAAAATTGAAATTGAATGTGAGTGGTGGTGGTGGTGGTTGGTTGAGTGAGGATTCTCTTTTGTGTTGCCATCTGTATGCGTGGGGCAACCGTGTGCTCCCTGTCATACATAAGAGACGGAGAAAGCATATAGACACATTTCATTCATATATCACGGCCATGGATCCTTCAGTAAGGAGCGGTTCTGAATTGACATGAAATGCCAACAGCGTCCACCTCTTTCCCCTGAACAATTTCTTCAATGAGAATGACCCGAACCAGTATCATCCTTGTCATAGTGAAACACACCATCATCGACCTTTCAGTCTTTCACAGACTTTCTCCTTCCATCTCTACCTTTCACTAACACACGGAGAAAGACCTCTGCTATTAATTATATTTACTCGCGCAAGCCCGTCCTCTCAAAAAAGAAAGTTTTTGGGGGCTTACGAGACCAGAGCCATCATCCTGCCTTTGTATTCACACCACATTATTTCCTGAACATTTTAAGTGAATATTTGCGGACTGTCTCCCTGCTTTCTCCTGACACGTTGGTTGTATCGCGGATGCCTCTCTCTCTTTCTCTAATGCACCATGGCAAATATTTGACTTGCTCCGACAAATAACCCCTGGATGGATTTCCGTGACCTGCCAAACCTTTTCATTAGACACTTGAATTCAGTTCATGATCGCAGCGCGCTTTTCAATTGCTAAATGTCAAACGGTTAGCAGAATAGAAAATCTTTAAGAGGGGGCACTGAACCCCCGTGCCATAATAATTGCAGTAATTAACACAGCAGGGATGGGGAGGGGAGTAAATTAACTTCTGTAAAATAAACTGTGCCCCCTGCATACATTCTGTTTACGCCACTGACTCCAAAGCCTCGAGCGTCTGTGAGATCGTATCTACTGAAGTTTTGTCTAAGGAAATATGTTAAAAAAGCGCGCGATTAAGCAACACCATAAATTTGCATGGTTCATTCAGCAAAGGATTTTAAGCTTGCTCAAATCTCTTTTCACCAGAATTTCCTTCTGCTTACAAGGTGGCACTCATACGAATTTCCATAATCCATTAAATTAATCTCATTGAAGAGACTTTGTGCTCGCTTCTTCCATTTTCCACTTCATCATTTAATCCAGTTTTAGTCACTCCCTCGTGCTACACAGGGCTAAAATAATCTTTTACATCAAAAGTAAATATAGAAAACCCACGGGTTTTTATGAATACCCATTACCCATACATGGGTTTGTTGTACGTTTTTTTTAGTTTAAGCGGGGTATTTAAAATCTGTTTGGTCCCAAAAAGGATTCCAATAGTGTTACATAATTTGGTTAAGCGGGAAACCGTTTAATTTATACAAGAAAGTACGGACCCAACGTGTATAAGGTTTAAATACCTGAAAACCCCAGGACCCAATACACCGGGGTGCCCAACCTGAATAAGCATGAGGAGAAATGTGTTTGAAGAAATTTATACAAGCACTAGGTGATTTACATAATAAAAATCGTCGTGGTTTTCTGATAAAAATTAAATTGATTTTTTGCTTTCTTTTGTTTGGGAGCGTGAATCCATGGACCACCAGCAGCAGCACCGCTTGTCTAATGATTCCTAGACGGAAACTGATACACGAAAAGTATATGCTTTCTCTCTCTCTCTTTCTCTGAGGTTATAGGACTGTATGTATCAGCATGGAAATGGATTTAGGAAAAGTAATGCAATAGCTACTCGTTTATCAGTTTAGGTGACTTTGGAGACTTCTTGATGGGATGGCTGTGCCGTGAAAAAGAAGTGAAAGCAGTAATGGAAGGAAAGAGAGTGCAGTGAAAGGAAACTGTGTGCTCCTGTCAAGTTTGTCTTCCACAAAAGTTACTAGTGAGTCGACTTGAAAACCAGAGAGCCATTTGCCATTGAAATCTCATACTGTTTAATCCATTTGATTTCATTTGGAGAGCAGGCTCGCGATGCCAACGAGATCGAACGAAATCGACCCGAGTACATTCCATAAGAATCTTCAGCTGCCTCTCTCCTCCTTTCTCTCATCTGTCGCAAATCTGTTTGCAAAATAAGAAACTGCTACTTTCTATATAGACACGAAGTCCAGTGGCGGACCCACACATCAGCGGAGGGGGGTCTACCGTACTAATGTTAAGTTGGCTCCACCTTAGCCCCTCCTTCCCTATCTTACCAATGTTAACTTTAAAAAATCGGGGGCGGGTCACCCTTTGCCCCACCCCCTAGGTATACCTCTGGCCAACAATACTGTTAAAATGATAGTATGGGTTAATCCTACTTCAACGTTCACTTTAACACAGGAAGGCATTATTATAATATTCGCTATATAGTCTATATAGCATATAGTATAGATAAATGCGGTGTGCCAATGAGAAGAGCTGCTGCTGCTTTAAAGGGAAGCAATTGTCTTTTTACACTTTTTATCGCATTCTTGAAGGTTTTTTTTGCTGATCTCTCTGTTGGTATCTTTTGCAGATGGTCCATTTGTATTTCCCTCGCAAATCACATAAATTGTATTAAAAATAGGGGGACGACGGTTTTGTTTGTGTGCGTGTTCCAGATGAGGGAGCACAATTTTTAGCATAATTTTTAAACAATGAAGCTAAAGGTGTTTTTTGTTTCTTCCCACTGTGTAAATATTTCTCCGCATGCGAAGAAGCATGGATTCGGGTGATCTATTGAGTGGGTTGTCAGCCTCCGTTGTAGTGCCGTGTCGAGTGCGAATCAGGGGAAAGATTCCATTAGAATATGAACTATTATCTGCCTGAATGGCTTTTCCCTCCACTGGAGCATGAATCCCCCTTTGCCATACTTTTACGATGTACGTCCTGCATGTAACGTAGTAAGCTAGTATAAGGAAATCGGATCAGTGTTCAATTTTTCCCACCCTTAAGGCTTATTGCCCGCCCACCTTTGCAAACGGGTAAAATGGTACAAATTGGCCGATTTTTTCAAATTTTCCGCCAATTTTAACATGGAGCAGGCTTTAGTCATAAATTTTAATACAGTTTTTCCCTGGCCACATGAAATTTGAAGTAGCCCTTTTGGCTATGGCGGGTGAGCAAGTGAACACTGAATGGAATATAAATAGAACGGCTACAATAAACACGTACCTAGAGACACTTTAAGCATTAAGTTCGCGGAACTCTGATGTTAAGGAGAAAGATGCGAGAGGAGGAGGAAGGGCAGATTTTATTGAGTGTCATCATCATGCGATGCCACGGAAAGAGAAAAGAAATGAATGCACCGTGCAGGTACAAGAACTACCTCCCTACCAGTCCCGCACTACCTGCTCCATGATGTGTGTGCCAGAAAGCACGAAGCAGAGAAAGCTACAGAGAGAGCTAGGGAGAAATAATGCTATGAATTTATTTGTTCGACTGGTAAAGAGAAAGTCTACTCAATGGATAATGTGAAAGTGCAGAAAATGCAAAAAAATCAGAAAAAGGAGCTTGGCATCCCAAAGGTAAGAATAAGTGAAGGATGGAGGGAACATTTTATGTACGCGTTGTGTGCTACAAAGTACGAACATAAATTACAGTTGGGAGAAAGAAATTTGTTTCTAATTCAGACACGCATACACATACTTTTTAATTGCTTTTTATACTTTATTTCGCCAAAATCTAAATCTGCTGGCAGATATAGAAAAATATATAAAAAAGCAAAAAAACGTTTTTCCTAATACAATTGCAAAATGGAGCTTTCTTACAATTTTTTTCAAAAAAATGTTTTACAGTGTTAGGGGGGGGGCAGTCGTTGCATACGTTCCCCGAGTTCTTTACCGTAGAACATAGAAATAGATTCAAGTGGGTGGATAGTGAGAATGGTGAAGACATGCATATACTAAATATACTTAGTAAATATATACTTATAAGATTATATGTAGAGATGAGTGAATGTATGTGAACGTGTGGTAGCATTGGGGAAAGTCACAAAGTATTTCTCTCTGTTGGTTCAGTGGCTTAAATATGTTTTAAATTATAGAGAAAGAGAAATTCTTTTAAGTTGGATCATGAGCTCCGAAGCAGCGCAACTTTGACTCCCATCTCATCAGTTCACTGGCACCACACACACTCAGCTCTCTGAAGTACTGCTACCTACTGCTTTCCTTTTCTTTCATCTGTCAAAAATGGATTTTTCCCCTTCTCAGTCAGACTTGCCCGTCATCCCATTGCCAGCAACACATTTCCCTCTCCAATCCTCAATTCAAACTGCCTACTTTCTTTTATGAACGCTGCTACATATAAATACTACCACTGGCACACTGAGAGAGAGAGAGAGAGAGAGACTTTCTCCTCGTCCTAATAGTTTACATTGCCTTCCTCTTGAAAAAGTTGAGCCAATTCTAGTTTTCCAGCTCACTCTACTTTCTCTCGTGCCCCTCTTGTTACGTTACATTTCCTTCTCCACGCTCCTCCACTTTCACTTGCACTCCACAAAAACAGTTGTCTCTATAATTTCAGCCAAACTAATACTACTATTACACAACAATTTTGGGGGGAATGTGTGTGGGGGGGGGGGG
>JABASC010000608.1:0-35433 GCA_019776185.1 Plutomurus gul | reverse complement strand
AGTTGCGGTAGCGGGTCGGTTGCGGTATAGGTTTGTGCTTGCAAGTTGCGGTAGCGGTTGCGGTGCGGTAAGGCAAAACGCGCAAGTCTGGTTGTATGCCTCCGATTTTAAACATAATATCACCATTCGAAAGAGCGTGAAAAATTTACCTAGGTATCTAGAAAAATTAATTGAGAATCGGGAGACCGCTACATCAAGTGTTCCGTAATCGTTCTGCAAAAAAATTGTTGAAAGGGTAAGTACGTAAAAGGCGGAATGAGAAAGTCAATAAGTGTGAATGGTTAATGCACTTTACATTATTCACATGCAGTTGTACAGTGCGAAAGCGCTGTGCGTTGTTGATCCATACTCTAATTAATAACACTGCGAGTGAACTTTAATAGTACAGCTGGACCTACACTTAAATAAAATAGCCTGAGATGTAATGATACAAATGCATGCTTGTACGCATTTTATATCGAACCCATTTCCGACACTTTAAGACAATATCTTTTAAAATAAAATGTACATACTTTATCATTCATTGATTCACTCAATTATAAATTTGTATTTCACCATAAATAAACAAGTGCGGAGACGTCTGCTGGACTATGCAGTCCACCTAGACCAAGGGAAGAGGATCCCTCTCCGCATGTTGCCCCAATCTTCCTACTACCACTAACTATTAAGAGTGGTGACGAAAATACACTAGAATAGCAGTATCCACTAAGCATATAAAATAATTATAGTACAAAATAATATGTTACAATATACTGACTCGATTAGTTTCAATTTTCTAACTGGGATCGGTACAATTAAAATAAACAAGCAAAATTAAAAGATGAAATAACATGCAATGAAAATATCCGAAAAGGTTTTCGGGGGTGGACTAGTCCAAGTCATTAATTCACTTGGCTGTGATTGATTCCTCTCACTCTCGCCAGCTCGTCTTTCGTTGTTGCACAGGAATTTTAATGACGAACTTCGTCCTTCGCCAGCTTTCTGCTTCTCACAATCAGTGACACAGTCAGTCAATGCACTTGTGAGTGAACTACATGAGTACAGGTGGAATCCTGCGAAAGTTTCTATCTGTTGTACGTAGTCTGCCGCTTCCCATTTTGTTCCTCACCCAACAATTTAATGGACTGCAAAGATATGAATATTGCATATTCTGCTAAATTCTGCATACTGCACGACGACACTAGTGACTTGAACAGTATTGCCCTATAAAAATGCCTCCATCTCATTAGAATACAACTACGATATGTATGTAGATAGTAGCCTTCCTGCTGCCATTACTGGAGAATCTGTCTCTGCATCCATAATACACACGAAGAGAGAGTGGGAGAGAATGAGTGAGTGAGAGACCTACTAAAAACGACTAAACTGCTACCTACGTATTTTTCTATTATAATAGGACACAAGTGCTTCTTTTCTATTTCCATTCAAAGTGGAACGACTGACTGCCACGGCAAGTTGAGTACTGACTGAGAGAAAGAGAGAGAGAGCTCTTGCCGAGCTACACACTTTTCCAATGTATTTCTACGACTAGACATTATGGTTATATACGAGAGAGAGACAGAGAGCCGAGAGAGACAGTATGTGCATTAGCTGCACATCGTATTCATCCTATATGCTCAATCTGCCAGAAAGGGGCTTTGCTTTCTTCCTTGAGGGAAAGTCTTTGCAATTTCGATTCAACTGCGCATTAAACATGTGTCCTGTCTTGTCTCTTGTCATTGTGCAGCTCAACTTTTAAGTTTCTCCTTTTGCCTTCGTTTTCCTGGCTTCATGTGACACATAAATGCGAGCACACAATTTAAGAGATAACTCCTTGCATATATGTTAGTCGTCTAGCGGTTCCTATCTCTCTCTCTCTCGCTCTCTCTGTCTCTCTCTCTAGTCTATGTGTGTGTACATACTCTGTCGGTGTAGTTGAAAAATTGAATGCCCACTGGTATTACCACAACGCATCCAGTCCTATAAGTGGGCTGCTGCTATTTCAAAAATACTTCAAGTTCATAATTGCACACAATGCATGGATAGCAGCAGCGTGGAGTTTTACGTAGATATGTTTAAGTAGAGTTCTTTGATGTTCTCTCGGCTATCTGGCAATAATCACAAGAGTTGAACAGTCCAACAGTTCCGCGTCTTTCCCCGCTCTTTCCTTCGCCGTCCCACCATCTTTTTCATCTCTCTCTCTCTCTCTCTCTCTCCTCTCTCTTTCTCTCTGTGTTCCTAAAAGTTTTCCGCTCAACTTCTAGGCCACATTATTCACCCATTCCGCAGTCATCGTCATCTTTCACGTCTTCCTGTCCCGCTACCCGCAATTAGTTCGCCTTCTTCTATTTATTAAATTTCCACAGTCGTACTTTCTCAATTTGCCCGAGTATTTCCCCGGCTTTGGCTGTGCAGCATGAATTTATTAGGTCGCCAACTACTTTCCTCTTGATGCCATCAAAAATTGAGTCACTGTATATATAGTGCACAAGATCTCACAAAGTTAGCCACTACCTAATTAAAGAGTTTATTATTAATGGCCTACTAACAATATAAGATAAGAAAAGTTGACATTACATTTTTCCCCTTCTGCCCTCGTGTGACATTGTAGACGGAAACAGACAAATGGTGCACCGAGAAAAATGAGCATTACTCCAGCACCGACTACTAAATTCAATACAGTCGCTCGTATTAAAACGATTCATTCAAATGACTTTAATTAAAACGAGAATATTTTTCTAAGGACTTGAAACTCTTCTATTTAAAAAAGTATCTTGAACCCCATGACCCACAACACTGTTTCAGTGTGCCCCTTAAGCAAACGTACATCATGTATGAAATATTAAATGGATTTAAAAATATTTTTGACACAGTGGAACTATTTGGTATTCTCTCGGCTCTCCCAATCCTCTCTTATTAGTTAATATTGGCAAAGTGCCACCAGTCTTACAATTAGCCAATTTAGCTATTTGAACATTTTTGTTTTTAGTAATAAGAGCAAAAATGTTTACTTTTCTTGTGTCACAGACGATTCCGTAATAAATACTGTATGTATTCAAACTGTAACTTGAATACCGTATTAAACATTGTACAGTATTTTAATTAAAATTAATCAAATTTAACTTTTCATGCAAATTTGCAAACATTGTAATTAACACCTTTAGGCTTGAGAAATATAATCAAGACTGTTCTATCTGTTGTGTATTCAAAGCAGCTTCACAGCTAAAAATATAAATGACTGCCGTCATTTGTCGGCTGGGCCCACCAAACACTAAGTGAAACATACAATAACGTCTTTCATGTGGTTGCATGGGAGATGCTGAGGGTCCCTCCCCACTACTACCAGGGGCGGGCAATGTTCCTCTATGTCTTTGCACGAGTTTTAATCCCATTGAGCTCTTAAACTAACAACAAAAGTTGTTCCCCCATATATCTGAGACAATGCGAAGATGCTGTGAAATCCTATTATTACGTTAGACTATTATTTGCAATGTAAACGAAGACAGCGTCGGCGGTGGCCGCGGTGTCTTTTCCTCCATGTAGTTAATCGAGTGCTACAGCAGGGGATTCTGTGAGCAAGACCGTTTTCACAATCAGAAAGCCTCCAAATAATATGCAAACAAGACATGGCTATAACAATATACACGAACATTGCTGCTATGCATATACCAGGTAGAGAATCAGTAGTGTGTAGTGACAGGGATCTGTGTAGCCCCTTATTGCGCACACTATTAATGTCCAGTGGAGGCTGCTTGACAGACGGATTTACATGCAGATTGCTTTAGCGGTAGGCCGCCAGATATGAAGCGCTTTAAGTAAGAAGCTATACGAAAATGTCCTCCCTTTGCCGAGTAAAGACTCGGCAATCTAATCCTAAAGTATAGAGACTTGAAGATTTAAAATTTATTGGGGGAGGGAGAAAGGAGGGAATTCCTCCTTACCCTTTAGGGCACTTTTTACTCACAATCAGTAACATACAATATGTTAAATTATTGGTCCACAATTACTTTGTAAATAATTTCGCCCCTCCAGAGAGCGAGAGAGAGAGCGATAGAGTCAGGTCTCACTAGAATTTTAATATTGTTTATATGGCAATATAAGTACACGTGCCTAGGCTGGTCCGATCTTATTGCAATATCCGGTGGGGCTTTCCGAGAGAAAGTTTTGTTTAGTAGGTCGGGTAGAAGCTAAACTATCGGGCAAATAAGAACCCCACCGACTTCGGTGTGTGTTTCGTCTAACTTTTATGATTGCTGATATAAGGTGCAGACTGTAGGGAGTCGCTCCCTGGATACAATTGCGTCTTGGTGGTCGTTTTGTGCAATGGCCCGATATGATCGGATGAAATGTTGTACATTCGATTCTGAAATGTTTGCCTGCACGCTGCGAGCATGGCAATGTCTTTAATTTTCAACTTGTACATCCGCTGATCCCCATTGGTTCATTACCTGCCTTTCTTTTATTATCTTGCAGTATTCCTTGTATTCCCTGTATAATCCCACTACTATGACCACTATTAAAGTGTATACATTTTACATTCTAATGACATGTTTATCAGCACTTATGTGTGTTATAAGTATAGCATTACTATACACGTGTTATTATATTGGGTCCTAGTTTTATGCTATCGTCAGCAAGACGTGAGCGATACGAAGATTAAGACTGTGCACAGATTTTTCTGCTGACATCGCGTGGTTCCCACACTAAAAGTAATCGAAAGGCAAAGGTCATCCTCTCTTTCTCCACATTTCCAGAAGACGCTGTCACGCCAGGCCATGGCCATACCACTCCATTATTTTGTGTCGCCAGGCCTATGGCCCTCTTATAGCACATGACGTGACACAATTTTACACATGGCTTCTTAAAGTCCATTTATATGTTTTCCAGAAAAACTTTGATTTTCCATCAGGTCTGCTAATTGAGCATATAAATGTGCACTGTAGTGCTCTCACTGCAGTAATAACACTTAAGTAAGTAAAGTAACTCGTTTTTTTATTGACAATTTCATTCAAAAGACAAAACGTGTTGGAATTCCCTACCGACTGTCAATGTTCTGTATTTGCCTGCTGCCACACAACTGTTAACGTTTGTGGTTTCCCGTCTGTCTTTCACGAAAATCGTGTGCAACTTCTTCTTTCATTAAAAGAATCTTTAAACGTTTGTATTAGCTGGGAATTCAAAGATTGCAAATTAAATACTGAATAAATGGAAGTAGAGTGACTTTTAGCGAAATGAAATCCCATGATCTATTCAAGCAGAGAATTAATTAAATACAGAGTATGGTAAGAGTGGCGCTTTGGTGCGGGAGAACGAGTGAATGGAGATGAATTGCTTAATTATAAAAGAGAGGCATCGGTGGGCGGACATACGCTATCTAATTTATGTAGGTCGGAGCTGTGTATACACTCACAGTGAGTAATATGAATTGGAATTCGGGGGCAAGGCTCAGGGAATATATTATGCTTATTGCACACAGAGAGAGAGAGAGAGAGAGAGAGATAGAGAGTGCTCTCACGCTATGCATTGGTCCGGGGGAAACACTAAGAATGCAATTAATAAGAGTAGAAAAGATAAGTCCATTCAGAGAGCAGCGAGAGAGCGAGATACAAACCATCCAACAGGATACACTAATAATTTTGAAAGCGAATTCCTTTGAGTACACCTACTCCAACTATTATTGCCTTATAAAGCATCCATTGAACATGCGAGAAAGTTAGAAAGAGAGAGAGAGACCAGCAGCTTTTTCGTTCGGCCTGTCTGGCTCCTTTATCTCTGTCCACTCCGTTTAGTGTACATTTATTCGAGAAGAGCTCTAATCCGACATGTGCTGCCACTGTGATCCGACAACTCTGCTTTTCTTTACGAATGCAATGGACCTGAAAAATGGAATACAGTACACACCTGCATTCGACCATAAACAGAGATAGAAACATTTCTGCTGCTTCACATTAAAACGTACTGTTTCTAGATGATCGGCATATTTCACAAAAGTTCATGTCTAAGTATTTCCCTTATGTTCCCCAAGATCCATCAATCATCAATAAAGATGAGCTGCTGGAGAGCTTTTTCTATAAATAATATTTAATCTATCGATGTAGCTCACTCATCTTTCTATCTCTTTTGCTATTTATATTGAATAGGAGTATTTTTTTTAGTAGTTTCTTGCAGGCAATTCGCAGCTTTAGTATTTAATCACAATGGTCCGTCCAATGTACACAAGGTTGTATGTACAGCAACAGAAAAATACAGCAAAAAAGAGAGACTGTGTGGGTGCTGAATTCTGTTGAAGCGGTAAGGTTATTGATTTGAGTCGACAGCTTCCGTCTGACGTTTCCCACGACGTTTCTCTGCTTTTTGCTACTGACTGGTGATTCCAGCGTGCTCGCATCACGAGCAATAACGTGCATGAAGTATGCTACCAGGGAAACTGCAGGGAACGAAACTGTTGTTGTCGATCAGAAAAAGAAGTGTATAAACAGAGTTCAGCAAATCAAAGCTAGAATGCGACTGCGATTATCCCTATCACTTCTTCACAAATGCTTCAATTACATGGAAAGGTGACGCAGGCTGTGAAATCCCACTTTGATTTGCCTGCAGTCGACCCTATTAAAAGGCTACTTGGTATGGATAAAGGTTGACAATGCATAGGACAGGATACCGTCCCACTATGTATTCTACTATAGACACTGTATAATGGCATTATGATTATATAAAGTTTCTTTTCTCTATTCTGAAAGGGAGGGGAGGTGAAAGCGAAAAGTAGAAAACGTGGGAAAAATATCAAAGTTTTCTCGTTATGAAATTCAATTTACATGATGACTTCAACTCGCAGCCCCAGTCCGCCGCTGAGAAGAACTGCCGAGCACACAATACAATCTTAACTTTCTCTCTACAAATTTTGACATTCATGTCAAGTTTTCACTACTTTTTTTCACATCTAACTAAGCGCATCACTTTCCTCTTATGTTCCTTGCATAGAGCATATTTTAAGACTCGTGCTGATCTAACTGCCGTTTGAACAGACGCTGTAATTTTTTGATTCATAGATGGCAGCTATAGTAAATTGTATGTGCGCATAGGCAATACAACGTTAAACTGTTGATTTAACTTTTACAATAAATTTATGTCAATATTGAACTTCTACATGATAAAATTTAAAAGTTTTGTCAAGATTCCAGAGTAGCTTTCATTGATTATTTTTTCATATGTCAACGACACTGACCAATTTTATTTAGCACAGGGAAAAGCTATAAAGAATTGTATGGTTTTGTTGGTGGCGCGCAATTTTTTGGGAAATGATTTCAATAAAAATTCGTCTATATGTATAGGAAAGGAATTCTGCCACCTAAAATGTTAGGTAAGGTCGTCGTCTTTGAATCCCCAAAGAAAACAAATTTAAAGCATAAGAAAACCGTATGATCTCATGATATCATTCTTTGTGCATGTGTTGGGAGCATGCACAGAACCCTCTGTAGCATACAATCACGACTTTGGATGTAAAAAGCGAAATTTCTCCAACGATAAAAATCAGACTGGTATATTGTACGCCTTTGAAATGACATAGAATTCAAGTGTTGCTGCTGCAGGCTTCTCTCTCGTACATCTTGATTGAGGCAAAGGAAAAGGGCATTCGATCATTGAATAAAACTCTGTGAAGGATTACAAATCGAAATGGTTATGAAACATTTTATTATACTCTGAGGACGAACTGCGTCGAAAGTATATCCAGTGCACAGCAAAGATGTGATAGTTGAATATACACTGGATGTATTCTATATAAATAAAGGAAGAGAGAGAGAGAGAGAGCGAGTGAGTGAGTGAGTGAGATGGTGGGAGGATTATTCCCTGTCGTGTATGTGTACACTACGCGGAGTTTCTTCACAGGTAACCATGCGTGAGAGCGGAGAAAGTAGCAGAGTGGTGGAGAAAGAGAGCGAGAAGCGTCTTTGGGAAATGTAGTTGTGAGAGTGTCGATGTAGTGCGTAGTCGAGTTACTAAGACCAATATTGTCGGAAAAAGTGGAATTCAGATGCGGACGATGTGATACATTCGGTATTGATTTGATTCAGTCCTTTTACTATGTAACGATGGGTCTACTCTCAAATTCTCCTCTATAGTACGTTGTACAGCAGGAGGCTAGAATTACACCTGAAATTCGTTTTCTGAAAAATTTATCACAAAGTTTGATGGTGGCGCCGTGATCACTGCAGAAGGAATTCATCCTCGGTCGAAATACCTAATTCTGTGTCGTTCAGACCGTTTTCTAATAAGAAGAAGCATTTTTCACGTTAGTGTCGTAACCCGAGACGGTTTCATTACAGATTTCATCCTTTGGCTAAATCTTTGACCTCAGCTAGGTGCTACTCTCTGGAGACGTTAAATTGGATTATATTCATGGAGTGACAAGGCACGATGGGGGAGGCTGCAGTCGATGAATTCCATGTTTTGACTTTGACAACGCTTCTTAGCTAAGGAGCTTGATGATGAGACGCTGGGGACACAGGAGAAGCATCCATCTTCGTTCACATGTGAAATGATTTTGAAGTCTGTCAGGAAATGAGCCTGTCCATAAACTATGTGACTTCTCTTTCTAATGTAAACTTTAGACCTAAGATCCAACTACGTGCTACAATATTGACCGTGTAATTTCAACATTGGCCGACGTATTTATGTTACCGGTAGATGCGACCTTTAGTCCTGTAGTCAGTCAGCGTCTATGAACACGAACAAAAGTTATCATTGTTTGCAAAGGCTTAACTATAACATTAAGTTAAAATTTCATGCACAAAATCTTTGGAAAAAATGTAATGTTATGTTGGACAAAATAATATAATAATAATAAACATCCCAGATGCTTACTATTATAGGGCAACTAAGGAATGTTTAATTTCCCTTTAATCCGCTAACACAGCTATTTATATTTGCTGCCTCAGTTTGAAGTTCATTAACCAAAAGGGATCATGTACGTAAACGTAAGTCAGAACAGAAATTCTGATTGCTCCCTATAAAGTGTTAGATTGCATATTATGATCCTTTTTAATTGATGCAGTTTGCACGTATTGTTGGTGTAAAACGTGACGTCAGAGGCCACAAGGGTCTGAGCACGAATTCAAAAGCGTGAAAGTTGGAAAATCTTGGCAGACATTTGCACACACTAAGTCTAATGTAAACTCTCTTGAAGTCATGTTTGTGTGCTTAATGTACGTTTCCTTAGTAGTGGAAAGTGCGCGGCTAAATTGGACCACCCCCGTAGTGCAGCTCTTTCTCTCGCTCTCTCGCTCTCCGTTATCTCACTATATGTAAGACTGTTCCTGCCACAAACTCTTTTGAGCTTAAATCAAAGTAAAACTGCTCGCCAATGACCCATTAACGTTAGTATTACACACGCCACTAAAACACACCACATCATAGCACTCACTCAACTCAATTCTCGACTTGCAAGCTCAACAACTCCAGCCGCCTTTTATTCCAAGCCATGCGTGCACCACTCTGCTGATCTTTTGCCTACTCTGTTTCTCCTCTCTGTCTGACTCGCAGAATTTCATTGAAATGCTACGTGCAAAGTCAAGCGACTGCTGCTCTAACGAATGCACTGAGCCATACTGGTCATACCTTTAATAGAATTGCAGCGGAAAGCAGTCTGCCAGGAGTCACACTTGGGGAACTTACTGAATAATTCGTATATTACACAAGTTGTGCAAGGAAAAAATTATGAATTTTCGGGATACACTCGCTTTGTATGCTGTAAGATTCAATGGCACTACCGGTATATATGTATGGTTTTATATGTATATATTTATATGTGGCACAGTGTAGTACAAGGGCGGTGAAAAGTAAATGTCACAGAATTACATCAGCATTCGTGGTTTGCTTAATAAGATTTTATTGCAAGTTGTTTCTGTTTGGAGTTGTGTTGGTGGTGGTGGGGGGAGGGGAGGTGACCTATGGGTGTTTGTGGTGATCTCTCCTTTCATCTGTAGTATTTTTACTGTTCCTCGGTGAGTACTACTAGAGAAGTATTAGTAATGGTAGTGGTAGCTGTGTGGAAAAGCGAAAGTTAGCTTTGTTGTAACATGAGCGACTTATGTTGTCCACAAAGGCAAAAGCAGTGTGTGTGGGAATTCCCTTGAAAGTTGCCATATGTGTTTTCGCGGCTAGTTACATGCAAACTTATGAAATAGTAGCTACAGTGGAAAGCCAAAGGAAACCACCACATCGGCAGTCGATGTGAAATAAAAGGGCGGAGTGACTACAAATGAATGTACACGTTATAGTGGTTGTAGTAGTAGTAGTAGTAGGGTTCTAGGGCGAGACTCACCTAGAATTAAAACTTTCACCAGCCGAGAATTCACATCACATCTGTTAGGAAAAGTTTGGAAGACACTTGGTTCTTGACGGGAACTCGGACTGCAGTTGAGAATATTGGAAATGTTTCTCTCTCGCTCTCTTATGCACTACGTAGGCTGGTGTTGTGTTCTGTAGGCTGCGCTTTTTTGCTCTCAACAACGTGCTAAACATCACCTTTGATCACAGACAACAGAACGCCTCTAATAAGTAGACTTTCATGTCCCTCCATTCTTTTTATTTCCTCCTGGCCGCACTCCACCGTAAATATTCTGACAATATAAAGAACACATTCTCTGTGGGATGTGAGACCACGTGGTGCACATTTCTCACAGAAAACAACGCTTCCATTAAAATGCTAATAATGCCACCGGAGAATGAGACGCGAATTTTTACGATCCACTAGCAAACATTTAACAAGTGGGATTTAGACGTATGGGCGGCGACTTTGAGCTAACTACTAAGAATTGATAAAATGATCTCTGACGCACGTTTTTTTACACGGCAATTTTTTTTGTGGTACTTTGATGTTGGAATTATCTTCACGAGCGAGGGAAACGTGACCTCTGCTGGGTCAATCACGTCATCTGGATCAAAGAGGATTTCAATGCTAGACAGAGTGACGTGGTTGAAGAATGGATCGTACTGCTTTCCAAACATATTTCCTTGTAGACGAGCAGAGGAAGGGCTCTTGTCGTAAAACGGGAAATCACACATAGCTCCGGGTTTCTTCAAGTTCCACAATGCATGCTTCTTGGATTTCATCGTTGTATCCTTTGACGTTCCAAGTGTCTCAAAGTTTCACAGGGTTTCTCCAGATTCCCTTCAACTACCATATTTCATTTCTTTTTTGATGTAAGAAATCCCATGTGGTAGGCAGTAAAAACGGTAGAGGCAACGAAGATCCCCCTTCTTCCTGCACAGTTAAGCCTCCGTAGGATTCGTGACGAGATTTCGTCCTTATCGTAAAGATGACACATTTTTTGCAGATAAATGAAATATGTATAGAGACAAAATATTAAAAATCGGAATCCTTTAAAATCAGTAGTGCCGCCAGAAGCCGAACTTAGAATTTCAATGGGACTTCAAAGCTCTCCGGGAATTTATTGTCGAAATTCCCATTTATCTTTATACTTATGGTGAAATACGCAAAGTTCGGAATATACGTACTAGCCATGCAAAGGATATAGAATTGCATGCTCTCTACATTGGCCATTATTTTAACAAATCTTCAATTGCCCATAACTGTGATTGGTATCAATATACAGGGGTATCCTTTGCTGTCACAATCGCCATTTATGCTACGACAAATATCCCGCACCGATTCTCAATATTAAACGGTTGTAACGAAAACTCTGCCTGCATAGTAGTTTCAAAAAAGTGCATTTCTTGAATGCTTACAATGATTTTCGAGTGAACCAGAATTTTTTTCTTTTCCATTTCAGAAACAAAGTACTTCCAATCGTGATGGGGGCACATCCGGACGACTACAAGAGGGTGGCTCCCGAAAAGTCTTACATTCACGTGGACGACTTCGCTTCCCCCAAAGAGCTGGCATCCTACCTCCACCAACTGGACACAAATGATGAGCTGTACAACGAATATTTTAAGTGGAAAGGCACTGGAGAGTTTGTGAATACTCATTTTTTCTGTCGGCTGTGCGCCATGGTTCACTACGCGGAGCGCTCGGATCACAAGCCGCGCTACTACGACGACTTTAATAAATGGTGGCGGGGTTCGAACGTGTGCACGAGACGCTCGTGGCGAAATCAACCGGATATTTTTGCAGCCGACTATTACGACAAACAAATCATTTACCATAACAACCACAATCAAATCCAAACTAAGAATAACGTCTAGTCTTCTTCATAAGTCAGTTTTCAATGATTTCCACAGAAAAACGAACGAGAGTTACCTACCCCCTCCTAAAATTACCTAATCATTAGTATTATTATATCGCAACTCATTACTTTGTTATTACATAAGTAGTCTTTTAGTGTCCACACACATAAGACCTAATATTCACTTTATATACATAGTACGTACATACTATTATCATATACATACTACAAGCATATAAGTATATCTGTCAATTTAATAACAGTTTAGTACATAATTTTGTTATATAATGATATTTATTATTATTTATTGTTGTGTGATTGGATGCATGTGCGGAGGGTGTATATATGACTAATTACGAATCAAACATATTCCACTATTATAACGAGAAGGATGTGATGTAGGATTTCGTGATCAGAGTCTATTTGTAATACTGGACTGTTCTCCTCAGTCCTAAGAGTGAATGCACATTTTCAGACTTTTCTCGGATGAGAACCCATGTTTTATTAGCACATAGAAGTGTACACTGAAAAAAATTGTATGTTGGTCTAGTAGCTATTTAATTAGTGTACACAATCAAAGCAGCTACTACTACTGTACTACATTATTAGAGGCGCACCACACAGGTAAACATTGATATACATAAGAAACGGACACTGCATTGTCATATTATGCTTTAAAAAGCGTACACGTAATATGCATACTCACAACCGTATGTGAAGTACAGACGAACTGATGAAAGAGACTATCCAACATAATTATCGTAAAATTCACACAAGAGCGTACATGCATATAGTACTGGATACTAAAGATAGGCTAAGACACTAAAACGTGTAACTTATACAAGAATAATAGTTGTACTCTATTATGTATTTAACTGTTATTAGCAATCTCATGATAAGAGTGATTTGTTTTTCTGTCAGCCTCCCATATGACTCACACACTCACACTCATTCATACAGAGTAGAAAGATTTTAAAAACTCTAATTAATGGATTATTGAACATATCGTGTTCAATCGTATCGTGTGTGGCACAATCGCCCTTAAAGTCATATGCTCAATAATCACATTCTAAAATAACGGAAGTAGTAGAGAAACTGTCAATCAAGACTGTGATCTGATGTCAAGAGTGACAATGTACGCCCTGCCACACACAATTCACCGTGAAATCTCTTTTAATGTCTTGATTAATGATTAATTGAGTGGTGCTGAAAAACAGAATTGAACTTAAATTATATTACTAACTAACAATATGTAACTTATTTAATATTCAACATATTATCTATTACATATATTCCCATATTTGTAATTTCAAATACTTTGGGCAATTTCTATTCCACAAGGTCCGTGTCCATTCCAATTCAAGTGTAACTAAATTCTTTGTGTGCTGCACCAATTCCGAAATATTCTAACACGGAGAATATTTGCATGTGGCTTTGACATGATCACTCTTGAATGTGCTACTACTGCTATACCAGCCGTGAAATCTTGTGTGGCTGCGAGTACAACAAACAGAGTGCAATGGGTAGCAAAATTGCCAGACGTGATATAGACATTCCATAATATTGTTTACTCGATAGTTGTTTTGGTTTGTTGGTGGATTCTCTTATTTGTATGCAGTGTTTACTTATTGTTAGTTACTGTGTTGTCATTGAGATTGAGAGCAGCTACTATATAAATATTTAGTTGACATGGAAGTAGAGGGATCAGCAGGGACAGACAGCCATACCAAAAGAGATGCGTAAAGAAAGGTATTTACTTGATAACATAATCACAAAGCATTGTCATCAGTTCAGGAAAGCTTTAAGCACAGCCTAAACACTAATAGACTACGACTAGATGTTAAGGGATTTAATGTGATCTGGTGATAATTTAACTTCCAGCAGTATTTTCATATTATTTAAACCATGTTTTCATTTTGTAATTAATAGCTTTAATTCACGTTTACTACAAACTCAATATATATGTAGACTATGCTAAAACACAAATGGAGGCAGAGAATCAAGCTTAGTTGTGAATACTAAAACGAGTCACTTCAATCCACCTACACATATCTTCAAGCAGCCGCCCACTTCCAACAAAAATGCTTGTATCGTAAATGCCAACTCGTAAGTAGATCATCACAAGTTACTCTCATATCAAAGAAAATTCCATGGTCTTATCTCACAGAAGCAATAATAAGAATTAAATTACCGATAACCGTCTTCCTCTTCTCAAAGATTTTTTCTGTGGGCTATAAAGATCATGTACATCTCCAACACAACTACACAACACTCACGAAACTTTTATGAGGTACTCGTAAATATATTGATGAGCATGGGGTAATGATGCATTCTCCATTCGTTTCAAATTTTCACCTTGTGTTTATTAAATATTTGCAAAATATTCAGCCTGTTGTGACAAGACAATGAGAGAGAGCAGAGAGCATTGAAAGGGAATTCCATAACTTTTGGAAGTTTTGAAGGGTGTCCCCCAAAAAAGCCTCTTTCCCAACTCTGCTCTATATGTATATCCTGCATAATAAATACTCGAATTGTTTGAAAATAATTTGTAAAGCGGACGTCGGTGTTGTCTGATGTCAAAGTACTGAATATTTGCGTGATGTCACAACAAATACTCATAATCAGTAGAACAGAATTAGTAATTTCTTGATGAAGTCGAGCGTGAGCACGAGAATGCGAGATGCAAACTGTTACGAGGCTACAAGCGGATGGCATTCACGATACGATCAAAAAGCCACATACTACTAAATACTACAACTGACACAGGTACACAATACCGGAACATCATCCTCACTGTACTTTCAATATATAATACTACAAAACTGTACAATAGGGCACGGACACAAAAGAAGGACGCTCATCAGCTTAATGTACAACAATCCTCATGGAGAAACATGACGAGAGACATTTAAATATTATAGATATAGTAAATGCACGTACTAGATAAATGCTCTAGACACTGCTGTAACTACATGTGTAGGCATTAGAGTGTTGCTACGTACATCTCGACGCATTTACATATACGACGTAGAATTATTCCTCCTTTTGAATTTCAGCATTTATTTACGTTCTAGTGCAGATAGATAGCAATTTGTGCTTCAATATGGTTTCTGAATAGGGGAGACTGACTATAGAACGATGAAGCGATGATGAGTATGTTGTAGAAGTGCACGGTTAAGTACGGAACCTTCCCGCAGCACAGCAAACTCTCACAAACCGACAGCACATCTCATTTAGCCGGCGTTCATTAGAGTGCCCTTAATACGATTCTAATGAATGGAGGATTAAACAGAGTTGAATGCGAAACGAGAGACAAGTCCTCCCTAATGACTCTAAAGCCATTGTAATTCATGCGTGTGCCGTGTGTAGGTAGTGGATGATTGTGCTTGATGTAACAACGTAATTAGCAACATTCCCCTCACTTTCCACTACGACGACATTCTGACTTACTTTACTGCAACGTGTACTATTCAATACATTGTACTGTATGTATACTGTTTGTACTTGTCTGTGCTCATCCGTTGACGTTGAAGCGTTGCGAATGCCGAAAGATTTAAGTAACCTTGCCGAAATTCTATGTGAGATTTAAATCGCTGTACACTAAAACTAGAAAACTATACTCGGTGGTCTTAATTTTCGATTGTTTCTATTTTGGTGAACTGCGCATTTGTGAGAAAATAATTCCATATTATATTATGTATGGGTGCACTGGTACAAAGTTGTTGTTGGCCGTAGAAGTAATTCTATTTCGTTTTCCATGTTATTATGTATTGTGTTGTTAATCGAATAAGCATTAAAAAAAAAGAGTCTGCCTTCCAAGAAATACTGTTCGACTCAGGTAACATGGCTTTCGGGAAATTTGATTCTGAAAGTTCACAATTTTTCTCTTTATTTACTTGAAATGTGTTGAAAAAATAAAGAGAGTGAATATAGGAGATAATAAATGTGTTGTGTGTACTGTGCTGGAGCTTTATTTGTTTCCGTAGAACTGTGTGCACTAGTTACTTTTGTGTTTTCATCATGTAAACATTGTGCACCGGTCCTTGGGCAGCGGAGAAAAAGGTTTGCGAAGAGATATGCATGAAAAAGTACTTGCACAGCTCGTAGTCAGGAACTAAAGTTCACTCTTGCAAATATTTTTAAGCAAATACGATGTGATATTAAGTGGCGTTAGTGGCTGTGTACTTCTGTCTGTGTGAATAATTAATTTCTAGGGATATAATATTTTTTAGCAAAGGGTATTTCTCGTATACAATGTATACGCTTGGTGATATTGTCTGTCTGTTGCAGATGTGGATGCAAGTGTGCAGACATAATGCTTGCTACACTCCGCACGTAGCTTTCCCCTTGTATTGCGAAAGCTGTGAAGTAAAGGCTAGAAGGCAGGATGTACACATCAGGAAAACAAATTACAACCAGCCCATTACATGTTGAATATGTAGAACGTGGGGAAAGTCAGAGACACACACACTCACAGAGAGAGAGTGAGAGAGAGAGAGAGAAAGAGTACAGTACACACTGCGCTAATTTTCCGAGTGTTACTACACAATTTATACCCGGTTTAAGAGAGGAGTCCGTAAAATATGATAGTAAAAGGGAGAGACAAGTTTTTTTGTGCGGAACGGAAGCATAAAAATGTTTCGATGTTTCAGCAAGCTGTGTTCAATAAATAAGTAGGGCGGATTTTAGAGGTAAGACTAGTGTGCTATTTTATTTCGAATACGAGTGCGAGAGAAAGTTTTCAGTAGAAGAATAAGTATATAGGTACATAGTCGTCTTATGTATGTCTCCCCTATTAGCTTCCAGCATGTTTCGACATGAGCTTTAAAAGACAGTCAGATTTTGTAGAATATTCAGTGGAGCAGAATCTCTAGTACTTTCTCCCAAAACGCTCCACCTACTCATCTCAGGTTCCTGGAATCGCGTCTTCTTGTCTCGGCATAATTTCCGAGGGATTTCTTGCCCATTTATTTCTCCTACATATGAAGCGAACGATGGCAAACACCTCTTATTTCTTATTCACTTTCATTTTTGCAATTTACTTAATGGTGTATTTTCTCCAGAATTATCTACGAATTACAGTTCTCACATTGCCAATTTACCATTCGGTGACATTATCTGCAGAGAAAATAATTGAAGCGACCTTCCGCTTTTGAAAAAGGGCTCGAGAACAGACATCACAATGAAATTCCAGATTCGTTTCATAAGTCGTTTCCATAGTCTGGATATGTATGTATCTTATGTGTCCTCAAAATTTTCTTTCTGTGTTAAATTAGATGACCATCGCGTAGTCAGTATTTTCATTGGATTCGCGCTCTACCTCATAATACCTCATAATACCTATTATTATATTGGTATTATGGTTATATTATAACCATTCCTGAGATGGTCATCTAATTTAACACGTAGAAACAAAATTTTGAGTACACATAAGATACATAAATATTCGGACTACGGAAACGAATCTGGGATTTCGTTGTGATGTCTGCTCGAGACTACGAAATATGACATGGTAGCATTGCCCTTTGAAACAGGATGCCCTAGTATCTTATTGAAGCAGTTTATATATTAATATGAATTCCGAGAAAACATAAGCAATTTTTTATTCACCCACGTGTGCGTACCGTTGATACTCTTTGTACTACATTGGTCTCATTAGTGGTTTACGAGCGAAGTAGGTCGCAGCAACCACTCATTCTTAATTTCATCTTTCATTTCCTTTCCCATTAGAATCTCTGGAGAACACTCAGATAATATGGGCAATAGATGCTGCTGTTTTCTTAATTGCAGAGCAAAGGGGAGCGAAGAAGATATTGTAGTAGAGGCGGCCTAAATCAAACGGCAAAGGATCAAGTTGAAGTTTTAAGTAGGGAGCTAGCGAAATACGCCATTCCTAATTGGAATTGAAAGGAGAAAGCGGAGAAAGTACTTTTTCTCCTGAATTCATTTCCTTTGAAAAAAGTAGTACACATTTGCAACTCAATTCCTTGTTATTGCTATAAGGCACGTAATTCTTCAGAGGCTACTTGAGGGAAGTTGGAGTTCGAGACTACAATGGAAAAGTAACTGAAGTATTTGAACCGTTACCTGCAGCAAATTCTACGATTCTCTAAATTAGAATTCTGAAAAAGTAATGTCCTCCTTTCTTGATTAGAAAATTACAACATATGTTAAAGTAGACACAGAGCAACAAGTTAAACATAATAATATAATTTCATGGGGATGTGAGGGGTGGGCGGTGGGGTGACTAGATGACTATTACTATAAAAGCCGTTTAGAACAGCTTATGGAATGGAATTGGGCACATTTTGTTTTTCATGAAGAGGGCTAATGGATTGTTTTGAGAGGCAAAAGAGAATTCGACAAAATGTTTTTATAAGGTGCGAATAACATCTCTGCCGTATGTTTACCCACTAAATCCGTGTACTCGTTGGATAAGGAAGACGGCTGGTCAACGTGGCCAACAACGTCCAGTCTCACTTACTCACTCACTCAGTAGTGTATAGAAGATGACCGGAGGCTTCCCATCAGTCAGCAGGGACTCTCTATTCTTTGTGGCTACAGACCCGGTCGTGCAGTTTCCCTGGGCTACAAGGCGTGGGCCACCAGAAGTGAAAAGAGAAAGCCCTGGAGAGAAGCTGCAAACACTTTCAATGCGATTCGTTGGCTAGAAGTCATTTCGGATTTTGTTGCAGCTAACGTGATACTTTCAAAGAGATTTTTCTCTACCCACGTCAAATGTCAGCGCTAAGCTTTTTTCTCTTTTCATTTCAATCCTAACGTGGTCTCTAAGGGCTTTTGGCAATTCACAAATTAGTGTGTATTCGCATGTGAAGGGGGAGAACACATTTATTCCGACAAAAAAGGAAATTCTACCTGCACCTTCTTCATGACCTCATAAGTTCTCCGCTTTCCTCGTAGTAACGCATGTATTAATGTCATACTATATACATACAATAGGTAAGTGTCCTTATTTTCATGTAGGTTACTTATACCTGAGACTTGCTTATTTGAGCTACTATATGGATTTCTTTGATTCACCAATGCAGCAACTGCTGAATTTCCCTCAAAAAGAA
The DNA here is from genome assembly GCA_019776185.1 of Plutomurus gul. Lineage (NCBI taxonomy): Eukaryota > Metazoa > Arthropoda > Collembola > Entomobryomorpha > Tomoceridae > Plutomurus > Plutomurus gul. The sequence continues at coordinate 16,193 of JABASC010000608.1, read as the reverse complement.
AATGAGGAACGGTAATACGTACATTGAAGACTTTGCACGTTGTATTGTGGTGCTGAATTCGTGTGTGATTGTGTGTGCGTGTGTGCTGCGGGGATGAAGCGGTGGGATTGGATTGAAGAAAGAAAGGAAATCTTTTAGAGTTCTCATTAAGATGGTTATTGAGGTATATTACTCTTTGGGACTGTGATAAGTGGAGTCTGGAGGCCGCTTCCACATATTACAGAATATCTCCTCAGTGTCTTACACTCGAAACGAAGATCAAATGAGACTCGCTTCTCCACACAACATTAATAGAAGGCCAATAAGCTTTACCTTTCTCCAATTCTCTCTGGCAAACAATTCAGAGTACAGTAACCTTTGTTCACATGAAAGAGTAAATTTTTAATAACAGTAACAGTTAGCTTCGTTTCGTATGAAAGGAAATCTACAAAGGACAGAAAGACTCTAGAAATAAAAAAGGAATTAAGTACAGCAACGTGATGCGAGAATCTAATGGAAGAAACAGATGACTAGACGAGTTAAAATTTGATACCCAGAATTATTCCTGACTCTTTGACTATTATTATTGACGGATTTGAAAAATTAAGCTATTTCTATTGGTTGAGAAACTCCAATTTCCAATTTAATCCAATTTCTCTGTAACGTTGTTTTTAAAACTTATCTACAAGGACATTTATTTCTGTGTGTAGCGACACTCGACAATCTTGAAACAAGTGGAAGTGAATGTGTTGGAACAAAGAGCCACGATTACATAAGAAATTGATTTTTTGTACGCAAAACAAAAATTGAGTTCGACAGCAATGCAGAACTCACAGTGAAAGTGTAGGAATACACATTCTTGCACTCACTTGGGAAAACGGGCTACAGAGATTGACTTCATTAGACTTTAATTTATACCGGAGATATGCACCATTGTTCTTCTAAGGACTGTTTAAATGGAGTAAGTATCCGAAATATTCATGACTTTTTTTTACTAGTATACTTTCTTGGGATTTGATTGGAATTGTATTGATCCGAGTCAGGGCCATATGAAACGGGTTTGACCCAAAACTTGTTTACGGCTTCATTAATTTGAGACTCGCAATTCTCTTTAGTATCTCATGTTTTCCAAATTTTGAAGAGTTGTTTCATTGTTCCATCGTCATTCCATACGGTGATCAGAGTTGGTTTATTTTTGTGTATCTGTGTTTTTCGATGCCGTTTTAGTTTTAAGAAATTTAACATCTGCTGTCTGCACTGCCAGTACTCACAGAATTCCAACCTACCGGTACATTGCATTTTATACATAAATTTTAGCAGCGTACAACATTCTATAAAGCTCTATTACGTATACGAGTTCAAATTCTTAGCATTGGCCTAAATATTCGACAGAGAAAATTTTATTACACAAAACACAAAGTCTTAAAAAATTAATAGTGTAATATAGAAAATACTGTTTTGATTTTTTTGACTTTGAGAACAATAAATGAAAAGATTACTTGTTCTTGATTTGTTGAAAGTCAAAAATACTCAAAGTACTATTCACAAAACATACAATTTTTTTTATTGTAGAACGCAGGGTTCTCTAATTAATTTGGGGTTGTTCCCATCATCCCCAATGGGTAAATGCGATTACAACCCAAATTCTCAATTTGGGCTTATACTACAATATTTTCGTACCACCATAATATTAAATTGCACCATGGGCCACATTAGACCATAGAATACCTCGAGTGTTACACAAAAAACTAAAATTGCGAATGAAATGGGGAATATAAATGTATGCATGCGGTAGTTTAGGGAGATGGGTATACATATGCTCTGTCCATAAGAGATGCAGTCTCATTAGCGATGGTGGTTCTCTATTCCGTTCCTCTGCCCTGGAACACTTTCACACAAACAACAATAGTTGGTTCTTTACTTTTCCCAACTATTGTCCTGAATCTTTCACACATTCACAGTCACACACACACACACACACTACAGATTCTGATACAAATAGTGCACAGAAGAGTCAAGTCAATTGTGATGTTCTCATTTGCTTCTCTATGCATAGCGGTAGGTAGCCCTGTGTATTCAGTGTTGAGTGTAAACGTGTCTACAGCCCTTTTCACACATTCACAGTGTTCTGTGTGCTGCAGCAGAGCATACAGAACGGGAATTGCATTTTAAAGCAGTCTTGTCCTGAGAATTGACTGTTTGGTTGAATCAAACATGAATTTGGCGAGTGCGCTCTGCCAGGACACAGACACCATACCTTCAGCAAGCAGAGAAAGTGCAATTTCGGTTCTATTACAATGAATTAGATAGAACAGGAGGAAATAATAAATATATGAACTTGTTTTGTAACATCATTGTATCTGTGCCATAGTTTCTATACTGCAAGATGTCTAGCTGAATTCCTGTCTTTAATAATATGTGCACATCCGGAGTACTAGAAGTAGTGCTAGAGTATGTACAGTACACTATGTATTTGTAATGCTTCTACGGAACGGAATTGACAATTGTTTGGAAACATTGTGTGATGGAGATTTTATACATTAATGTAATTTCATTGCGGGTTTTCGCCTTGAAATGTAAATTTGAAAATGCGGAAGAAGGATATATGGAAAATAAAAATGAAGAAGAGATTACTGTCAAAAATTCGCAAGCACTGCTTCATTTATCTGTTATTGTGAATGCGAGATGTAAATGTAAATTGGTTTCTATACAAGAAAAGCGTTGATTTTTTAAAGGAATTTAGGGACCCTTTCTGTTAACGATGAAAAATGATTTGTGTATAACAGACGCTTTGAGTAGAAAGTCATTTCGGAGAATCCCTACAAATTTTGCGATTTATTTAGATAAATTTAAAGTTATTTTGTTTGGCTCACAGATGGGAACTTCTCGAATGGATTATGAATACACAGATGAAAATATCAAAGCGAATTTCAGATTCTACTTATCAAAGTGTCAATCACTTTAATAAAGTTCTTTCTTATTATCCAAAAACTGTTGGTAATTGAAAAATGAAAAGCCGTCAAATGAAGCTAATTCACAAAGTAGACAAATGGCAGTTGTTTATATAAACGCTATGAGTAGAAGGCTTACCTTTTTAAAAATATAAATCAATGGCACGGAATTGAAGGAAAATATAATCAAAAAAGAGCTACAGAAATGCAGCGTGCACGTAGTGATGGAATAAAGTAGCAAGAAATGGAAAATAAACATAGAAGGACAATAAGACCAAATAAAAGAGCCATACTGCAGACATAAAACTTGTAGGATTTTTGTGAAGAAGTCCTTTTCTCTTTCGAGAGCGACATCACTTTGTGATGTGTCATAACAGTTTTTATAAGTCTTCAACTAAGCAAACTACTATCTAATGTAGTGACATCAAAGAGTTCTTCACGCGTCATATAAATGATAGTTCGTGAAAAGGAAATTGCATAATATACATATACAGTTTTCTGTGAAGCCATGGAAAATAAAGTTCCCCCTAAATTCATATTTTTTATTCAAACAAGAAAACTACTATTCATAAATTTCGTATTAAGTGAGAACAGTGTGACCAAATGCTACATTATTAGTATTCCTACTCTGCCTATTCAGGTTCGGATTTTTAGTTCACACTTTTACCATCGTCATGCAAAAATTGAAATTGCACTGTGTCTTTTGTTGGATTATTAAAAATGAATCTGGAAAATATTGCAAAGAGCATGTGTGCACGTATCGAATTTATCGATAATGTGAAAGATAAATTTAATGCTGCAGGGAAAAGACAAAAAGCACGAACTGAGGCTTAAAAAAATTGAATGACAGCAATTTCGTTGCCGCAATAATTGCGTTCGATGTCACTGGTTTGGTTTTTGACAGAAACTTCTTTTATCTATAAAAGTAATACAGAATGCCATTTCCCATTATTGTTCTTTCATATTCGCCAGCGACACGTTCTACTGCCTACCTGAGTGCTAAATTCAGGGGCGTATCTGGAAATGGATTTCAAGAGTCCCACTTCATACTTTTAACGTGTAATCGAAAGTTTCGTAACCCTTTACTGAATGCAAAATCTTTCTCAAAGGTACAATAGTGGTTCAACCGACTGTACTTTGAAGACTTGTAGTAAATTGACTTGGGAGTGAGGGATGTAGTGTATTCTCAATCACCGTAGTCTCTTGTAGTCCATCATCGCTTGTATCAAGAAGAAAAATAAACTTTTCCCCATTTTAATGGAGGATCTAGTTTGCTACTTTTTAAATTGCATGATTGTTACATCTGTATAGGTGCTCAAAGAGTTCCTTGGAAAACTCACTGTTCTAGAATATTCGTTTGTGATTTCACATTCTATCCGTAATTATTACAATCAGTTAATGCAGGGGCGGATCCAGGGCTCGGCGGAGGAGGGCCTTAGTCAAATTTAATGGCCACCATAAACAGAAATGGCGGTAAGGTCGAATATTCTTACGTTAAATTAATCCAAAATGAGAACATAATTTACATTTTGGAAGGAAAGTATGTGAATTTTGCCATACAACTTGCAAAAAGAAGCACCACAGGCGAAAATTTTTGCGTTTTTGGCAAAAATCGAATTATATCGAGGGCCTAGCTAAATTTCGAGGGGGGGTTTGAACACTTAAAAACAATAGCCTAGATCCGCTTTTGATGTAATGCAGAGGTGCATAGTAGCTCAGTAGCTTTTTAAAAATGTGTACATATTTATATGAAAAATGTAGAACATAAATTCCACGGAGATGGAATTCGGTATGAAGGTTTTTCATTAACTTAAAACAGCAAATAATGAGAATACAAAAGGAACCGACGGCTAGAGTTATAACAAGCTAAAGTATATAATAAAGCTGTGCTGCAAATAAGGAAATCCATAATGGGCCTTAGAGATTTGCTTGCGAAGAAGAGTTAGTGACTGTGATGACGGCAACAGAAGATGATTGAATTTAGTGCTGCCTCAAATATCAATTTCACTTTCGAAAATTACATTTCCATCTCCCGCTCCAAATACTTCTCTTCTTCAATTCATTGCAAATAGAGCGTGCTATTAAATTATTAAAATCCTTTCCATTTCCTGTACAACCCATCGTTCTGCACCATACGCTTTTACCGGTGATCACGCATTGCATCAACACTTTTCAACTGCACAAGTCAATATCCCGCAATCTGTGAAAAAAGAAAACTACACAATCGCAGCAAGTATGACAAGAATGTGAAACTCTTCTACAGGACTCAACTCAACCCGGTCGTTTCTCAAATTTCGATTTCCGGAATACACAATTTTACGGGCTTAGTTGAAGAGCACTGGACAAAAGTGCGCCGATAACGTGACCTGCAGCACGGATCTACGACGTTATCCATATCCACATCTCAAATCCAACGGGGATCAGCCTATATATACCATTTGTGTGTACGGAATGAATGGCACCTTCAACTATGGGATCAAGAACCACAGAAAAGCACCATTGTCTTTGTTTGTGCACGATGAAAGAGTACAACAAAACCCTCTAGATTGATTGTACGATTACATTGAAGCCACAAAAGTAACATGGCAATAGGTCACTTCAAAAAACATAGGAAACACTGGGGGGGGACTGTCGACGTAACTTTTGTATTGCTATCTTTCTCTCGTATTTTATTACCCTCGTGTCAGTCATCACGGATTCGTAAATCCCGGTGTGCAGCTGGAAATATATTTATTTTTTCTTATTGAAAGTTGTTCGGGTGGATGAAGTGCAAAGCCGTAAAATGAGTCATAAAAGAATTGAGAAAAGAACAATGATCTTGTATAGAATTGAATGATCTCACTGTGTGATTTTTCGAAGGCGGTCTCAAAGGTGTACGCCATATCTGCTGGATACGGCTTCAGCTTTTTTTGGATAAACAGAGTGAGACAAGAATAAAAGAATGCGGGTGCCCCAAGGAATTTTCCCTGTGACTTTTAGGTATGCATTTCTGTACATCGCCGTCAGTTTCAGTGACGAGCAATATTTCATGCACTTGTGTCTGTACTGTATAATGCTCCGAGGATCTTTTTACAGTTGCGGTTTATTATCGTGATTCTGCACGTGGTGCTCTACATTACATCGCCGTCAACGACGACAACAACAATTTTTCTTTCCTTCAGACCTATTATATTATAGCCCACTTATGCCTGTGCTCGCATTCAAACGAGAAAGATGCTTATTTATAATGCAAACGATATTTCTTAGCTCTCCAGCTCTTCTTCATTTTGCATGTAAATAATATGCACGGGCAATGTTATTATTATTATTCGTATTCTTCTTGCGTTGCTAAAAGCGGCCTTCTTTTCTGATGCGGTTTGATCGTCGTCGTCGTGCACAGCTCAACTCTCGTGATTACGTCAGCTACTTTTCTGCTTACTTTTTGGATGGACTTCATGTGAGTTATTACTTACTATTATAAGCTATGCGAATCTCTTGTTTCTTGCCCTGTTTATGCAAACTGTTCACGGTGAATTTCCATGTAAAATGCATTTTCAAAATAAGACACTGACTAAAAGTGCATGACAAAAATGACAAATACAAAAACTATTTAAATAACTGTCTGTATTATAGTTTTGAGTGGCAAATTAATTTCAAGGTTGATGAATAAATTTTCATTGATCTGATCTCGAATTTGTATGATTTATTCAATACTCATCTAATTCAATGTTAAATTCCACCTAGCTTAAAAAAGTTCAATTAATCACCCAATTGTGGTTTTCGAACATGAACTTTGTAATAGTTGATGGGACGATACGGAGCTTTATGTATGTCGTTACTTCGGATACGAATACCATCTTTAACGAATTTGAGTTAAATTGACACTGTAAAGAATCGTCTAGTAAAAGATCACTTGTTGCACCTCGTCGTTGGGATTTTGACAAGAGAATTATCCATCCAACAATAAGAACCCACCAGACAGCCTTTCATGAAGAACTGACTATTTCATTTACTATGATGCCGAAAGTTTGTGACGTTTAAATAAAAAACACATTCAGTGTGGACTTTTTTTAAAATGCGTATCTGCACTCAAATTAAAATTTTATTCTCATCCGTAAAATAGTAAGCGCTTAAGTTGTTGTATAGCCTTTCGCGATAATAATCTATGATTCTATTTTGCAAATTTGGGTCCCTATCTAGAACAAACAAGTGCAAAAACAGCATTGATAATATATATAATATGTATATAATTGGTGATTAATTGTAAACACAATTGCATTCTGCGTGCACCACTTTCACACACATTAACAACACTAACTAACGTTTGTACTTACTTCAACATGCACTGTACACAACTGCGCGCTAATCAGCTTGGGATTTGTCACATTTCACCCCACACCTCAAGCTCCCCACATAATATTCTACATTATTATTCTGCCTATATATTGTACGCACATTATTATTATTATTGACAGCTTTCATATATTATCATAAAGAAACATTCCTATTTATTACATAAAATCTTTTTATACAGTTCTCAATGACTTGCATTTAAAATTTTCCAAACGAAATGGTTTTTTGAGAATTACCATTTTGATTTCCATTGTTCAGTTTGAGGATGCCACCGTTTGGTTTACTGTTATGGCCTGTACAGTTTCCATTGCTCATATGGTTCTTGTTGCTGTTTTGATTGGTGGTAACCATCTTATGACCGCTGCTACTGTTGAGAATCTCTTGGGAGGTGCTAACGACGTGACTTGACCTGCTGGCACCCAGATTGCATCTGGACAGAGCATCATGCAGTTCTTTTTGTAAAACCACTTCAACCTTTTCGCCAGAAATCTGTGCCGTTGTGTCGGAACTCTTGCGATTGTCCAGGAACTCGAGGCGGGAGGGTTCCGGCCGGGTGTAGGTCGACGGGTAGGCGCTAATGCGTACCATTTTGTCTTCGTGCAGCGTTTGTTGTTTCTGTGCAGGGTCGTTGAAATAGAAAGGGGGGTGCTGTCGGGATCCCTTTGGGGGATTCTTCAATCGGTATGACTCCAGTGACTCCATGTCAACTCCAATTTGTCGTATTCTCTGCTGGCGGGGTGGGGCGGGAGATTGTTCCGTGGGGCTGGGACTGTTTGAGTAGTCTGGAGATGGACTTTCAGGTCGGATCTCCTTTTTGGGAGAATCTGCAACCTGTGGTGATGACTTGCGAGATGTTTGCTGTTGATGATGAGATTTCTCGGGGGACACGCAGTTCCCACAATTTTTATTGCCACAGTCTTCACTTTGTCGACTTTGTTCGATTATCACGGTTTTGGAGGTATAAGGAGGCAGGGAGGTTACATTGGACGAGGGGGAGGGGTTTTCACTTTTCACCTTCTCACTGCTCACCCCAAAGTCACCCGACGACGAAGAGACAACAATGTTTGTGTGCACTTTTGGCTCTGTTGATATGGGAATTGTTTCATATTCACCGGGCGCTGGCGGAAGCTACAACAAATTTACAAGCATGATTATGTCGTTCTTTTCATTTTTACACACCCATTATTACACGCCATCAATGATTTCTAAAAATGTCACTCCACTGCCGTGAAACACAAAATTGGATAATTAAACTCCATGTAAGTAAACGTAAAGTCCTGTGCGATAGTCAGACGTGCATTTGATGCAGTAGGTAAAAATGGCACAAAAAGATGTGAAAAGTAAACATCAGGTGTCGAAAAGGTGAACACAATTCTACTCCAAAATGAAATCAAATAATGTAATTTCATTCATTACTGCAAATCACGTTATTTCAACTACTCTAGACAATTAATAATTTAAGATTCAAATGTCAATGCATTCAAAATCAATTCAAATTGACATTTTTTTCAGTGGTTTTGTTTATTTGGGTTTATCAATGTAAGATTATTATTCTTATTATATATGTAGTCCTAATTACCATTGCCGCAGTAATACTAAATACCCTTCACTGTGAAGTGGACCCGTCCTCTCTGTTTTCACCAGATATAATTAAACCATTTTATATAAACACTATAACTGTATCAGAAGTTCCAGAAAATAGCGTCAACTCAGTCAACTTCCAATTATAATTTTACTGCTCATGTTAGTAACTACGGTTATTTTGTCCATCTCTCCCTTGTCCTGCAAGCTTTGATTATTTCTACATAATATATATACAACGTATCTCTACATATATATATAATAGGATTGTTAGCATTAATTCATCCAATTAAGCGTTTTATGTACTATATAGGAATAAAAACAAATTGTACAATATTTATTGCTTGCTTGACCGTAAAAGAAGAGTGTTGTATTTCGTTATGTTGGACATGGTGTCACTGGAATAAAGCAAAATTGCAAACATTGGGAATGACGTGGTGCGGTTGCAAATTAGCAAATCTCTTTTCAAAACAGTGCATTTTATATTAATAATATGATTACACTGTGGGATCCAATAATCGACTGTGGCACCCTCCTTTCTCTTGTCATGCAATAACAATCCACTAACCCTTTTCTGAGTGACTTTATTTAAACAGCTCTAGCGATATACAATTTTTTTCACTCAAATTGACATGCAGTTTACTATTTACAAGAAATTTATATCAACGTATACTACACGGTGTTTCCAAAAAGTTCAGTCATCCCCATTTACCCACAAGACCATGTTATACGGAATGAAACAAATTTTTGTCATTCGAATAGTGTGCGAATTAACGAATTTAAATCTATAAAGCTATGGGAAATACTTTTGCTATTAGAGGAATTAAAGAGTCCATGTGAAAACATCGTGTGGTACTTGTGAAAGTATCAATATAATATAAGCTTGCCTGTACTGTGATCATCGTCCTTTGGGACATTCCGGTTAGTCTACGTGCATCAACTACAGTTTTTACTCCCTGTATGTACACAAAATCCCAAACGAACCAACGAAAAATTAGCAGAAATCAATTGTTAAATGCAAATAAAATACAAAAACAGTACACTATGTATAGTTCTGTATTCCGGCAGATAATTGCTCCTAAAATATCAACATAAATTCTGAAATGATAATAAAAAAGAGGTAAAGTAGAAGCATGATTCAAGATGTAGTATTTATTATTTATAAAAGTATAGATTAAACAGCAATGTCAAATAGTTTTAAAAGGTCAGGAATAAAAACAGCCTAAGTATTCATTAACAGAGAAGGTAAAGTTAATTGAGGATAAATAAGCAAACGCAAATGGCTGAAAATTTATTCGATTTTTTTTGCCTAGTCTATTTGCATGTGAAAAATGCATTCTTCTGTCCCGAAAATACACAAATCTAACCTATTACCTCATTAAAGGCAATTCATGCAGACATGCAAATTGATTTAAATGCCTAAGTACATTTATCAAACAGTATTGACTGCGTAAAATTAGCTGACAATTATAGAGCGAGAGAGTCAGCCGATGCTGACAATTGATAAGGCTAAAAATTAATATAAAGGTCATGAAGCAGCGAAGCATTTAAGTAATAAAGTATATGAGCAGTAGAAACGTTTTTGGTTTCTGTTATTTACAACGCGTATGTACATTATCTGTGAGTTGTAGCTTTTTCGCTACAATTTGAATTCAACAGACCACACTTTTGAGATATCTTATTAAGAAGGTGGAAAAATTAGTAATGAAAGATCATTCATCCAAATCTCAAAGTACCAAAGTAGTTGGACACCATTGGAGAGGTAGCCAATAGATGGCAACATTGGGCCACCTTAAAAACCAGTATTTAGGTTTTCCTAAATATTCCCCTCTCCCCAAAACCTTTAAACTAGTATTCACACAGTAACATTTTTCCAACAGCTAAAGTTTTATATCTTTAGCGTAATAAACCCAGTTCAGACGCCCCAATCTAATAAGCTGTTTTTTATATGGAATAATGTTTTTTACATTTGATTCATTAGGATAAATAAAGCAAATAGTAAACAGGATAGCGGCTTTTAGTGAGAAATGGTTAGGAAAATTGTGGTTATTAGTAGTTTTAGATTAAATGCGAGTGGTTATGTCACTTAGAAAATGAATGTTACGTATTTGAATAAGATTCATTTACAGGTGGCGGTGGTGGAGCCTTGTGGTGAATGTTATGGATGTGTTTGGACACTTCGCGCTCCGTTTCCTGACACTCCTGATGTTGTCTTTCGATTCGGAGTTGTCGCTGACGTACTATGCCCGCAACCCTTTGTGCTACCATTTTCGTCTCGTGGTCGATCTCTTTCTGTATTCTCTTGGCACGGAATGATTCGCGCTCCTGAAACCAAGCCCCAATTTATTCTTGCTCCTCTAATAATCTCACAACTAGCATGACAATACAATTTTACACAAAGGGACGAAAAATTTTCAGTCATTTAAATACAACACGAACTGAACACTTGTAACGTGTAAATATGTATATTGAGTAGAACTGGTTGGATTTACAAACATTACAGGTAATAACAGTCACGAGGCAATAAAAGCAATTAGGTACTATTACTATATGACTACTGGTTAATGTTGTGCTCGGTGGTACGGGTGTAAACATGCAAGACAGTGAACGAATTTTCAAGTGCCATGCATGATGTACAGTCTATTAGTTGTTAGTACAAGCAGAAAAGTATAAAAGCACGACAATTCAAATTATTTGTGTATCCACATGTAATTTCCAATTTCCAAGCGTCAAAACACCCAAAAGCCAACAAAATGAATTTTACTTAATTAGTCCGGACAATGTGAAACCATCCATTACATCAACCATGAGTGAATCTACATCATATAATAAATAATATGATGGAGACGTACATATATAAAGATGCTATGTATGATGTGTTGTGTCTATTACAGTAGTGAGTGACCATACACCTTGTTTCCACGATTTACTTTAGTTATACCACATGCATTTTTACACCACAAAATGCATTATGAAGAATAAATATTGCGCCCAGACAACAGAGAAGAGACCATCTCTTGATATTTAGTAAAATTGTTTGCATGAAATTGCACGTATTACACACCCCAGGTGTGTAAAGGAAAAACAAAACATTTTTAGCCAAGTGTAAGACTGTATTTCCCATGCAACGATCTGTGTTGAAGGCTGTCTTTATATCATGTAGACGTATTACCACAAATAATGCGATTTAAATTTTCATGTTAAAATAGGGTGAATAAAATCTGGAGTTAAGTAAAATTAAATGGCGTTTAATAATGAGAAATACCGCTATTTAATATCACACATAGTGATAGCTAATTTAGAATTTCAATATATATAAAGACAGCCTTGAGTAAGCAAATACGACAGAGGCGTTATTTGTCGAATGGAAATGAGTTGATTCTTTAGATTTTTTAAAACAGTTTACGGTTTTATAAGAACCTTGGGGCAACGAAACGAAATTTCGAGATAATTGTGGCCTATTAGTATTTCATAATTTCGTTCGCAGTTGAACATGTTAAAAAATTAATTTTTCTTCAAGTTATTATCAATTAACGAGGATGTAAATGCTTTCACATGTGAGACGCTGCTACTTATTTGGGTCTGGATTTTATGCAAACTAAAAAGCAGAAATGTATTGAAGGTACTTAAAACTAATTTTACCTCGCGATTTTGGAATCCTTTCTCGTCGGAATTTTCATCCAAGTTGTGTGCGAACATTTTGCGGTGAGCTCGTTTGAATTCTTCAATTAACTGTTGAATAAAAATTGAATTGTTACGGCCTTTCATAAACAAAGCTAAAATAAAATAATTTCTTATCGCAGTTATTATTGAGTCCTACAATAAGAGATCCTTTCAATTTTACCATAGAATTTTCAAAAGCAAATTTTCATTTTGGCCTAAAATTGAGCAAAAATGCGTTGAAAAATAATTTGGCCAAAATATAAAATTTGACCAAATAGTACCGTAAAACTTGGCATACCAGTGTATTCCACAACATGTTAAGTAAAAATGTAGTGGCAGACAATTTTTGTTGATAAAATAATATTTTTAGGGGACTTTAGGACTCAAAATCCTCCTAGAGTGCCAAGTTTAAAGGATCTGGAGTATCCCTCAAGAGGGGTTCCGTAGGACTGCTTGGATGTAGTTTTTCTGCAAAATTCATATTTAAAAACGACATCCGAGCCAAAAATGCCAATACGACCATTAGGAAGTTGCCTAACCAGAGATGAAAACATTCTATTGCTAGTACATTTGGCATAATGAAATAAAGTCACAAGTTTACACCACCATTGCATACATTGTTAATTTGCTTTTATATAGACATAATAGGATTGATTCAATAGCTCAATTGTATTAAATAGAGCAGGTTCAACTGAACGCCTAATTTTACTGCTCGTTATCATTGCACTGTCTACATTTGAATCTCTGCCCACAATCACAGAGATCGCTTTATAGTATTAGTCTTTTGTTCACGACATTGTGGACTGACTCATTAAGTGGCCCACAATGGAAATGCCTTCTAATTTGTTTATTTGCATGTCTCCTATTTGCATTTCTCCTACTTCCTACGCTTTTAACTTCTAGTCTAACACAATATTTGCACTCCACTCACGTAAATGAATAAGGCTTTGTTGACCTGCAGTAGAGGTAGTTTGCTGAAAACGAACTACAAACCCATTTAAAGCGGATCTTGAAATAAGATCGTACACAGACTGACTGCTTCGTATCGTTTATATGAGACTTTGCTTTCTATATGATGCATTGCCCCTGCAGAAATGCTAAGCGCATTATTTTTCAGCCAAAGTGCAAACGCAAGATGACTTATAGACAATTAAATGGTATTAAAGTGAGAGTTTTGCTAAGAATAAAATATGAAAGTGTACGACGTACTTGCTCATGTTGTTGTTTCTTCTCTTGGTCAATTGGAGTTGTGAACATATTTTTCTTTTGTTCCACCGTCCCCGGTTTTGGCCTCTCGATTTGCAAAGTCCCGTTATCACGTCTCTGAAAGTTCAGAAAATAAAAATGCATTACAACAAGGGAAACCCTTAACCTAAGGAGCCCCGTTTAAATTAAAAACTGAGGTCCGCCCTTTTCATAAGGCGATAAACTACACATTTCATTAAGAAGAGTTCCCTTTGTTTAATTTGTACTTCATTTCTTTTGAGGATTTCTTGATTGAGCGCGCCCGCCAAGCTGTTGGCGGATTCTGACGAAGTTGATAAGCTGGAGGCAACCGATGGTGTTTTCTTTAATGATCTCTGTTTTTCTGCCTGTTGTAATAAATAAAAAAATCTGCGATTCAGATAAAGTTCGCAAATGGGGTTTTATGTATTTTATTAGAGATTGAGCTTACTTCGAATTCCCGTTTTTGTTCTTCAAGTCGGAGAGCCTCCTCGAGAAGTCTGCGCTGCTCCTCCTCCAGTTTTCGACGTTCTTCTAAGATTCTGTCTTCTTCGCTTTGTATTCTGGTCAGAGGGTCCTCCCCTTTCACTTCAATAATTACACATTCTTTCTCAGCCTTTCTCCACACTTGCTCAACTTCATCCCATTCAATATTACGGTCCAGCAGTATATTCCTCTTATTAGGTACCCTATTCAATAAGTCCAACAGATTGGTAAGTTTAGCAATAATTTAAACCGCCATATGACTCCATATTGTTACAAATACCAAATACTGAAACATTTATATCTCGGAATATTAAATATGTAACTTATGAATAAGGGCCAGACTGTTTCTGATCTTTGCGATTCACATCAATTTTACTTGACACATCACCCATAATAATAATTCAAGAAATCTGTAACACCTTTTCAACAGTATGGACTAGATACGTGTAGTCAAGTTGCTATGTTGCAGTACAAATAACATATTTCCGTCAATGTGGATATTGAAACAGTCGTAATTTTTTGTGTTGTATGTATGTACCGTTTTAACTTTCACAAGACTTTAAATTTAAAGTGTTTTCTTAACCTACTGTAACATTTTGTTTACAAAGTTGGCTAAGTGTGTGAATGCGGGCAAACATTTTAGGAGGAGATATCAATTTTCCATGGGAAAAGTAGTAATAGAAATGAAAAGTACTTAATGAAAAATGTTCAATAGATATTATATGGTGGATTTCAAGCTGTTTCTTATGCAACTAAAAATAAAAAAGGTTCAACGGATAACTATATTGCGATTCCTTGAACCTCTACACTGGGTCTTTTTTTACACTGGGAATAATGAGATTACAAAATATCAGCTTGGCATCAGAAGCAGCATTTTATGTCCTATAAATTACATCCGGAGATGCTGCCTCTTAAATAATCCTTACCACAAACTCCTCTCCAAAGTTTCACATTACTTTACAGTTTTAATGATAAAAATTAAGATTTTTCTCTACAATTAAAAAAACTATTTTTTTACCTTTCTAGGTGACGCTCTTCGGAGCCAGACGCGATTTCATCTGTGACCATTGACAGTCGTTTATTGGCAGGCTTGTGGTCGTGAACAACAATCTCTGCGTGAGGAGATGATGAGGATTCGCTGGTGGCTGCTGAGGAGCCTGCAGTAGAGACTTGGACATCTCCATTGAGACTACTGGCGGAACTATTGTAGCCACTGGATTCCCCGGGGAATAAATCGGCAGCTGCCCCCTTAAGCACGACAAGATTCAAGTATTTGCTGGCCTTCAGGTAGTACACGGCCTGCCATAAAAATCCATTCCGTAGGAGAAAGAATTAATTTACCGGAGCAATGAACGGATAATATGACCATGTAAACATCCACTTTCATATATTTTGTACTCTGTGACTGTGACGTGTGATCATATCACCAAAAGTAGGGCTAGTATTGATAGTGGATGGCAAAAAAGTTCCAACTGCATCCCGTATCATTGGATTCATCAGATCATGCCATTGATTATGTGTTTCAGAACATTAATCTTCTTTTTTTGCAAACACTCGTATTTAGTATTTAATTGTGATTACCCTCATTAGACAATTAGAGCAAACTATGGCCAAACGATTAATTTAGCATTTAATTGACGAACAAATTGCGCTACTCGCACACTCCTTCACCAATTTCCTATATTTATACCATTGCAAATATTTTGACATTAAATGTGGTGCACGAAATAATACATGTTATTATACTGTGGAGAGGTAGCATTGGTAGCAAGCAACAAGACAACCATAGGAAAGCAATTCTTTACCTCTGCAAACGGTATTTGAAGAAACGATTGGCCGTTGCACTGTAATATTTGATCTCCAGGACGCAGACCGGATTCTCGTGCCACACCGTTAGACTTTGTTGATTGCACGAAAATTCCAGGCCTCTCCGGAGGACCTTTGCATATACTAAAATCGAAAAGAAATTAAGTAAGG
>JABASC010000607.1:0-35434 GCA_019776185.1 Plutomurus gul | reverse complement strand
TGAATTTAACCAAAAAATTTCAGTCTTAGCCGAATTTAGACCTGGTTCAGCCTCTTAGTGGAATATGTAAACAATTAAAGCCTCAAAATGGCTTTTGTGAACCGAAATCTAAATGCAATTGTCAGATTGGCTTGCACATAAGAATTAAGCATATAAACAAATGGAGAGGACTCAAGCTTAAAGAAGTTCTGGGGATTTTATTAACAATTAGCAACTTATTGTGTACGAATAACTTATTACAATTATTTCTTAGCGTAGTTAGTACTTTATTGCATTTTGTAGAATAGTAATGCGTTCTCCTATTATAAAATTGCAGTCCAAATAATGCTCTCATTGTCAATCTCAATTACATATATGTTGTTGTGTCTTTTGTCAAATATTGGGATGCGTTTAAAAAAAACTGCAAGTTTTTAGTGTCGTTATTAATGTACATTGCATTTTCAAATGCACATTCTTATATTAAATGAATTATTCAATATTTGACTATGTTGATTTAACAACGCTCATACCACCTGTATAATTAATTACCCATACATTATCCATGCGTAGGCGATTCTTCTAATTAACAAGAAGGAAAATGGGGATGTAAGATTGACTAGAATCTGAAAACTAGCTGTTCGGCAAATGTTGCATCCTGATCCAATTGTAGAGCAAAAAGATGAGATGCTACAATAAATCCGCCGTTGGGTTTGTCCCAGTGAGGTCACAGATTGTTGTAGCAAGTCTTTTGGAATGTTCTAATACGCACGAGGATGTTGCTAGCCCCAAGTGTATGCAAAATAACTCAAGACATCTAATTTTGTTTGACGTCGCACCAGGAAAGCATTCTTGCATTAATCGTCTAAACACATTATTAATTGTATTAAATATTAATTGTCTGAACAACACAAAGGATTCGTAGGATCATTACACGACACGGATTTTACTATAGAGAATCTGATTTTTAAAATAAGTACAATTTGAAAGATAAAATTAGAGGATGTCACAAGTACCTGTAAAAATCCCCACACATTATCCCAGGCAAAGGATAACCATCCCAAGGTAATGCAGGGGGTTGCTTTGCCCTCACTGATTGCCCCTGTATTTCAAAGAAATGGTTAGAATTGTATAATTAATCTTTCTCACCTCTTCCTGCAATTTTTTTTACCGTGATGTCTTCGAACCACAAAAAGTAGGCATAGCTGAAGGCACTGTCTTTCCACATAATTGAAAAATGCCCTTGCTGCATGTGATCCCTTGCGAATATTACCATTGCCCAAATCTATGTAAACAAAAAGTGAAGTATGCAAAAAGTTCGTCATAATTTTTCATAATGATAATCCATCACACGCATGAAACTAACAAATAAGTGAAAAGAAAATACCTTGCGTTTAGTAAGCTTTACAGAATCTTCTCTCGTGTAATCCAGTGCTGGCATCGTCACCATGTGCTTATTACGATCGATATAAATAAAATGCACTAGTCCAGGAAATTCCTCCAAGTACTTGTTTATCGTAAGTGAATCTTTGGCTCCCATTGTAGTATTACGGTTGGCCTTAACTTTCAAAAACGCCCAAAAATCTTCGGTGTCCGATTTTATCTTCTTCCATACACCATCCAAAGGGGGATGACTGGCACTGCTTAACATTTTGTAGCCAAAAATACTGCTACTCTCAGTTCCAACAGTAGAATCACGAAGGGTCTTGTCATTAAAATAACTCCTGAATGCTTCCCGCAGAACATCTATGATGGGGTTCAATTGGATAGAGATTGCATCTTTTGTTCTTAAATACAATTGAAACCCTATTTTAAATCGGTCCCATCTCGACTGCAATTCATTCCTTACATGAATGTTTTTTTGTTTTTTCAACAAATCAATTATCTTCTTGCAAGAACTTTCGAGGAGGTCATAATACTGTTTATCCCTTGAAACATCTCTTCGACTTCCATGGAATTCAACCGCCACTTGCAGAGCAGTGCACAAAGAAGTTGTTATGGAACTTGTCGTGGGCTAGAAAAAACCAAGTTAATCTGCAATAAGTAACAGGTTTTATATTGAATTATGAAGAATGCTTAAAGGACTACATAGTTATGGTGACACCTATTTAAATACCTCGCACACCAAAACTAAATATAAACCATCTTGCACCATTGCTGCATGTATGATTTGCGGTACAAAGTTGACACGGTCTGATTTGAATAGTACCAAATAGTGAAAAATGTCATCTGTGTTTGGAATTAAAAATATACAACAATTATTTAATCGTAATGTGTCAAAAATGGACACTAAAGTCGAATTATATAATATATACGTAATATACAAACTTACCGAACGCATTCTGGTTCTTTTCAGTCGCTTCCTCTGCCTCTTCAGCTTCATCGGCATTGGTAGTCTTTGAGAATTTAGTTGAGTCATCGAGCAAATCATCACGGGAACTGTGAAATCCAGCCGATTCGGACGAGTCGGACGTAGAACTTGTTCTTGTTCCAGTATCAGACGATTCCGTATCTGATGATGCATTGCATTTAAATCTTGAACTTTTTCTTCCTTTCTGTTGACTAGTTCGACGAATTTCTTCACTGTGAGAAGAATCAACTAAAAACTCTTTTCGCCATGTTTTTTGACATAGTAGCATCAGGAATAGCAAATCTTCTGGAGCCAAATGAAACGACCCTTTTGTAGAAAACCAAGACAGCAGTTTCGTTTCTAGGAATAGCAGAGCATGAACATGATCCCCTACTTGACTTTGAATTTTATGGGCTATTTGCTGAAGTGATTTTATTAAAGAGGAATTCAATTGAGGATTAATAATTATTTGTTCCACCGCTTCAATCATAAAGGATTGGTCCGAATTGTAGAGCTCTGACCAAGTTGTTAGGAGGGTGTCCAAAAGTTCGGCGTGATAGTGGGAAGTTTTCAACCTGACAATCACAATTGTAACTGTAACTTGTGAGATATGTAATCCAGATTAACAGATAGAATGAATAAATGCCATTGTATTTACATTGTTACGTCTGGCCCACATATGTAAGTCACAAACGCAGTGCATACTCCTAAGGCCCTACGTAAATATGAAATTTCTTCAGTCCCGATTCGTAGAAATAGGAAGCCCATGTACTTTTAAAAATTAATATTCACTTATTAGAGTGGATTACATCATCATAAATATGTGTATGTATGTATATAAGTTATATTACATCTTCAAAGACTATGCTAGTCCCATCTGAGCATTGTACTGAATTGTATGGATTCCCGAATTGTTCCCTCATGAAACGTTGTGATGTTACCAAAGGGGAGAAGAGTTGGACCAATATATTGGGATCGATGGTTCTTCCACGCTGCACATTTAGTAAAAGTATTAAATGAAATTATTATTTAACCTTAAAGAAATTAGACTATTTCTAAAATTTATTCCCAATACTTACCCCATGAGGTGTGGAATGTTCAGATGCAACTAAGCCTTGTGTTGCTGCCAACTTTGCAATATGATTTACAAACTTGGAACAGCAATTCAAATATACAATGTCATTCAAATGGTCGAAAACTAAAGTTCCTCTCATGATTCTCAAAGCCGTTTCAGCGTAGGATCGATATTCAGATAACAGTTGGAAAAACTAAATAAGTGCCGATATTCAGATGAGTTGGAAATTGGAAATTAAATAAAACTGCAGTCATTAAAAACTGTTCCCCAGTAATGTTCAGCTTGGCGTGAAATAATAAATTACCAACTTCCTGCCTCAATATATAAAGATAAATTAACTTGGTGAATCTAAACTTAAACTACTTTATCTCAATTTTCACCGATGTGGCCCTGAATAAAACCCCATAGATATCTGAATATGGCACACGCCTGCAACACTTACTACTGCACGTGTGTCACTACTACTAATTATATCATTAGTATACGTTGACGAATCTGTGCGTAGCTAACTACCCAGTCGTTACTCGCTAATAATACGAGAATCAAATTAAAATATTATTATTCTATCGCCAAATCTGTAAATTCTTCATTGATCATGTATTGCACTTGGACTTGAGGTTTGGAAAATTGTATTTATTACAATCGGGTAACTTTGAAAACCAAACCAATCAGCACAGCATTTTCATTTATAATTATATTTTGACTTAATAAACTTTAATAATTTCATCTAAAACCTATTTACAATCTAAGGATTCTGTTTTTGCTTATTGTTAGTTGGATCTTGGATCTGCCTTTCTGCTGGAGCAGCTGATTTTCCATCATTGCGCCACGGATGCACATGTTTTGCGATCATATCGCAATACAATCTTTCATGGTTCTACCATAAATATCTAAGCCAAGGGGTCGCATAAGAATACAATTTGTTTGCTCGTCTCACGCTACATTTTATTTATTGTTTTACAATTCATTAAGTATGTGTGTACACTAAGAAGAACTAATAAGAAAAATCAATTTAATTATACCGACTATTATTTAGTGTTGTAATTAGTAATTACTTTTAGTAATAATAAAGATTTATCTGCAATAGAAGCCACGGTCAGCTCAACAATTTTACCTCCGTTTCCAATTCAACGCTTTAAGAACTCTGAAAGCAAGTTTGAATCCTTATTTTGTTTACTTAAAAAGTAGTTAGCCATCACTTTAGTATCTCCAAAGATTGACAGAGGATCACAGTGTCTAACTGCAGTCCATATTTCCAAAGCCAAACCCTGAAGTTGCTCCTTTTTTTCATCAGTCAAATCATTGAAATCTAATCTTCCCTGACTTTGGTGGATCCTCCATTGTAGATATTGAAGATCCAATATTTTGGCTTTTACCTGAGCTGAAAAACGCATAATTTATTATCATATATCATCTAAATGTATATACTGTGTCACGCATTTCGGTCACAAATACGATAACAAAATTCAAAAAAAGATAGTATATATTCGACAAAACGAATATGAATACATATTTTCATATCATGCTCATAAGCTCACATAATTAACAAACACTTAGAAAGTATATATTAAAAAACTTGACTTGTATGACATGAAATCGTAATGATAAGAGAAATCATAATTTTTAGTTTCAATTCATTCATTCTATTATATGTTGTTTCATCTCTGATCTATTAGGTAGAGTAAAGCTTTTTTTAAATGAAACGGAAGCAATATTAGCTAGGTTATCAAACAAATTCTACATGTCTAACAAGACTCCATGAATTCTTACCTGCAGAAGACGACAAACCGTGTTTCAAAGACATGTACGTTTGAAGGTTTTCCTTTAGAAGCACCATTTTCCGCAGTAGCAACTTAGTTTCAATGCTCCATGTTCTGATTCCATAACTGATTCCCATTACGTCAGTAAGCTTTTTTTTGGCAAAAATCACTAGCCAATGGTTTGGGTAAAATTGAGTTGTAGGATGTATAAGTTCTTTCACAAAATTTTCGATTTTCACGAAGTCATTTTGGTCAATTTCATTCATTTTTGATGAATATTTTTCAATTGTGCCCAAAACATAGTCATGACTTGTGGTACTGCCGCAATAGTCGCATTGCCATGTGCCCCCATTTAAGAATGCTTTTTCCTTCATCTGCCTCGAAAACTGGAAAATCAATTTCCCGTTACAACATGGCCTCGCTCCGCACCTTAGGGATCCAATATATGTTTCCAACTCCGTGGGGTCAAGACAGCGTCTGCACCAACAACCGCTTAAACGGTGTGTTGCAAGTGCCATATGTCGATCATAGGTTGGACGCATAATATTCACGAAGCAAGCTGTCAATTGTGTGTGCTTGGTTATATTTTGCAGTGCTCTAACCTTAATTCCACCACTTTTACTGGTTGAAATTTCAACATTGGGGAGACAACTGTCGCCTATGAAGCTCGCCAGACTTGAATAAAAGCGTACCCTGTAGAAGATACAAATAAAATACCCATTTATTTAGTTAATTAGATAAACAATTAAAATAAGGTATCTGGTAAAAGTAAAGTGCAAACAGTTTTACAAATTTAAAAAATTAACTTACAAATTGTTTTCTTGAGCATTATGAGAAATTCCCCGTCGTTTTAAAGTGTTCAAAATAGTAAAGCCGTACTCCACCATACCATCAACATCAACATCCGTTTTAATATTCTCACTGCTTGCAAACCAACTGCGGTCAATTGTTTCAAACAATCTTGTCAAAGCCAGTTCACCACTCTCATTGTTCAAGAACATGGCTGAGCGATAATTATCATCAATTGGGGTAAGGCAAGCCAGTGCCATAGCATTGGGTAACGTTTGTTGTTTAAAAAGTAGAAAGCGTATAACAGCAACAAAGTCATAATAAATTTGGCCCTGAACAATATCAGAATCAATGAACTCAGCAACAGTCTGGTCTTTCCGAATATTTTCCAACATTTTGCATTCCTTCTGGCTATGATTTGAGATTTCAGGACAAGAGGTACTGCATAAAGGGGATGAACAAGTTTCACATCTTGAATTGTTCACAGTTGGCAGAGAACAGTAACACCCCACACAGACACGCATGTTCCTCAGACCCTCACGTAAAGATGTATAGTCTAAAACTTCTTCGCTGTCGGTTCCCCAAAACTTGTTTCCAGGGTCTGGCACAGAAAGAAAAGCGTCTTCGTCTATTATTACAGTACCCATTTTCACATCTTTTGTAACCCTGATGTGATTTGCACATGTAGATCCGTCCAAATAAATTTCCGTGATCACTTCATCCATGTTTGGTTTGCCAGATCAGACCAGTTTTCAAAAAGTATCTGCAATGAAGCCAAATATTGAAGATTACTAAATTGTTCTGGTGTCTGGCGAAAAGCGAAAAGATTTTAATTGTCTTTAGTGAACAACACATAATACAATTTGTGATTCGAAATTGAAATATAGTTTGTTGTAGTCTTGTAACGTGACCCAGCACAAAATTCAAATATACCCAAAATCTAAACTCCAACCGAATTGTTCAATTCAAACCCGAAAACGAGACGGTAACTGGAATCCAACCCTCGTCCAAATCCAACCACCAACCGTTGATTCGTCGTCTGTGGATGAATATCGTTAAATAATGGTACTCAATTTAAATGTTTGAATAACAATTAATTTTCAAACCACCAATTAGTTGGTAGAGTGATAAAGGTATTACGAAGGATTTCTAGTTGAGAGCTGCACGCGGCACGCAGTAAGTAGAGACTGGGTTAAAATTTGAACCTTCGTACCAAGAAATGATTATGCAAACAATGGGAGCTTTCTCCTACTCAAGAAAAATTGTACGCAGGCGTACTATGTAAAACAAAACATCCAGAGAAAATGTTTTAAGAAAGCTCGCTTTCACTGATTGTGAGTAAAAGGGTTCAAGTCACAACTTTGGCACTAAAAGAAAACTGAGCGGCAAGCAGATTGCGTATTATAACTAGTAATGACTAGAACTTAGCAAAATATAATAACAGCTCTTCATAAAATGGTACATTTTGACCTCCAATAGAATACTGGAATATTTATTTGTTTACGTAATTTGAAAAATCTCTCAATATTAACAGAAGCAGAGTAATCATGTGATAATACTTATTTCAAAATATTATGATTTGACAGTAACTATAATCTTTATTTCGTGTCAAACCGTCATAGCACTAAAAGTGTAAGTTATTTATTACAAAAATTTATTGATTTCCACACAGAGACACGCACACACTAGTGTTGTCGTGTTATAATTTTAGTTTGTAAATCATTGGATCTATTTATTGTAGTAATCGTAAATATTAATACTTTATTCAGTTTGCAGTAGGGTTGGAAATTGAATCAATGGAGAAAGCTGCAAAAAATGTGTGCATGGATGAACGCGTCTTTTTTTCGTAGCGCTTTACAGCCCTGAGCAGCAATGGGCATTTATTAGATCCTATTCCAGGCTGTGTTGTGTCTGCGATTTCATGAGATGAGATCCATCCGTGGTCGCCACTTGGCGTGGGTTGGTTGTCTGTTCGGAGAGCCTTTCACTCGTTTTGTGTATTCCAGTTTCAGTTCGGATTCGGACTGAGGTTAGGACAGAATGCACATAAGCATTCACATGTACCATTCCATCTTCATAGCAATCAAAACACGTTGTAAGCAAAAGTATAGTCTCAACATTAACATACTGTCTTAAAATTTACTTTAACCGATTAAAATCTTCAACTTGTATTAAATCATTTCTCATGGGTTGAGTTAACTATAGTAAATCTCACAATCTTGTTATTTGTGTTCAGCTATACATACAGCCGATAGACAGACAGTGAATTGTGCAAATGTCCCGTGATACTGTTAATTCATTAAATAATTTTATTTTGACAAAGGTGAACTCTCGATCCTAACGGTTAACGCTAAATTTTTTAAGTGAAACTTCCAGTTGCACTGTGTGTTTCAGTGTTTTAGGTTTTATGGCGTATGAATTCAATTGGTTCACTAACAATAAGTAAGTAGCAGCACAAATCAAGAAAGAATGGCGACATGGCTAGTTTCTCAAAAGGGTAAGTAAATAAATTTAAACACTAGTCATAGCAGTATAACTACAACATTAACAAACTTGAACTTAAATATTAAAATTTGCGATTACAACTACATAATTCTTTATGTATATTTATACATGAGAGACAGCAATATCCTAATTCAGGAAGGCTACCATTGTGTCAGATCCAAACAATTGAATTGCTTTTATTTTAAAAGACAAGATTATACGTGGAGTAGTAAATGACTGAAAATGACAATTGGGCATGTGATATGTGTGTGATGATAGCATATGTGACAAGCCATCCACCTAACAAATTGTGTCCCGCATCTCACACGTCACAGATGCAAACAATAAAATAAATTTCTTTGTACTTGCACAGTTGCAGCGAGTATGAATTATATATTCCATGAAATCACAAAGGCAATCCTTTGATGTTTATAAATAAATCAGAGGTGCAACGAAAACACTCGCCGCGTCATATACCAAATGTACAAAACATTAGTACAGAAATTTAGCCTTTATGTGGTCTGATTTTGTTGTTGTAAGAGAAAATCGAATTTATGTGTTCAAAGGTTAGATATAGTTTAGTGGCTTCGGATTCTGTATAGTAAACGGTTATGAGTATTATTATCGTAGCAATTGTATTGGCACCGTGTGCGCATATTATATTCGATTGAAATTCTTTGTTCCGCCATCAATGTCAGCCAGAGGAAGATGTAAAGGAATCATCCGCTCCCAGTTTCCATACAACAACGACTAAATCCGTTTCATTTGCTTCAATAATGACCAGACCTTGGGAATAGGAATCCTTATAAATATAAATGATTTGAAACGAGGTTAAACTTCACACGCAAATAGATTTACTGTGCAAAGAGAGATTCGATGGACTACTCTACAAGAAATGTCATTGCTTTAATAATAATGGGAACAGTAGTGGTACCTAGAATGTTCCTAATTCATTTTCGGGTGCTCTCTAGTAATTTTCCGTTAATTTATAGGCCGCGTGCTAATTGAGTAGACAACAACATGGGCCATAAAAGTTTAAAAGTCCGTATTAACGACCAAGTGAAGCGGTTTTACCTGCTATGCATTCTCACTGAATCAAATAGATTGTCTCCTCTCTTCGTAGCTCACGTACATCCGAAAAATGCCTGCCGTTTGTGTTTAGTAGGTTAACCTCTGCTCTCGTGGGCAATGCGAGAGCCTTACTCAACACCTATATTCAGTACAGAGAACAGTGCACCCCATATATTATATAAGCGAGTCAAACCCGCTCAGAATACATAAGAAAACTCTTGGGGAATTGGGGAAATGACGGCTAATTTCATCTGTGCAATCTCACCATTGAACACAGCGTGAAAGAAATGCAGCCTCGAGTGCCTTACGTACTGCACAACACCTATCCATATATCGTACATAGAAGAGTGTCTTCGGAAAGCGAACCACTACTACATTTTATTTTGCATTCGATAAACATATGCCCTAAAGTGCCAAAAATGCCTACTTTAAGAGCATGATGAGACTGGAGATTGAGACATGAAAAGTTTTCTAATTTCCTTCCTCCAGCGTACATACATAATGCATTTGTGTTACCTTGTAGTGTGAGGGTATTATTATTATGAGTGCTCTTCCTTTCAGGATATAAATACATAGTAAGTACATGCTTGATGTACGTTTACAATTGCTCAGTATCCTTTTCCTTCTGTAAAAGTGTTTTGATGTACCATTAGCTGGTGCACATTCGGTCTCAAAAGTTTAATGTAGCACACTGCCTTACTACACTCTAGAAGTTTGGTACAAACAAAAAACCTCTCAATTGAAAGAGTCAATTAACGGACGCACTCTTGCAAACTTAAATTGATAAATTACGAGATGTAACGGAAACGTGGTGAAGATTGTTAAGTTGTGCAGGAACACATTTTAATTGCTAAAGGTACACAAAATAATATTAATAGGTACAGTACAGTACAGGTACGAACAAATTCACGTGCACTTGCACGTACATTTATAAATAAACATTAATATTTAGTGTGTCAATCCTACTTCGTGGGAAATTGAAAGCAGCATTACATAAAGAGAAAGATGACTTGTGTATACTTGAACCAAATTAACGTTAGACTGTTCAGATTAGACTGGTAACAGACATAGTAGCAACTGATGATTATGTAGATTAATATTAAACTAATATTATTTATTACAAATAAATACTTGGATTTCCGGGAACGTTTTATATAATTTACAAAACAACATCTTGTACGTAAACAGTCTAGTCTCACATTTATCTATCCTACAGATACACTTTTTTAGTTTCCTTCCCACTGATGTAGAGATATTGATTGAAGAGATTCTTGTATAAATTCTGTAAAATGTATGGAATTAACACGTGGAATTTACTTTGACTTGTTGTATTGTTGGTTGATTATAGGTGCACTTATATATTTTCACAAAATTTATTTATTTATTTATCTGTGTACACTAATTGTACATAATCTTACTAAAACACATCAATTATGAAAGGTGAAGTACCTAACATAAAAAGTACACTTCAATGTGTTCACTAAATATTTATTCAAACACTCGGAAAATGTGTAAATGGATTTGCATGTAAGTGCAATATTTGTGACAGCACATAAATGTATCTTTGCAAAGCTGTGATTTTCTTTTGCATCTTCTTAAACTGGCTCATTTATCATGGATCTCCCAATGTCATCCTCCAAGGAGGGAAATGAGGGTGTTTATGGCATATTGATTGAGGATTTAAAGTGTCTAATTCAGGAAAAAGTGACACCATACAAATTATAGGAACATGTCAAAACGACAAGGTAACATTATCTATTCGATTTTGTGCAAACCTTCAAATTTCCATTTCCACCACAACATTTGCATTTAAACACAATATTAACCACATCGATTTCCACCTTCAGTGAAGCCCGTGTATATAAGATTGGCTTTTACCTAAAATGTAGTACTAGCCTTCAGAGTCCTATCACTTTTCTCGGCGGAAAGCCAGCCAGGTGTTCACAGACATTTGTAAGCTTCGATAATGAACTCTCAACTTCATCCACCATTCCATTAAAACAACAAACAACGATTGCTTGCTTCTGTGCTTGGAGTTTCTACGCGCTTCTTTGACTTGTTAGCCGAGCGAGCGTTGACGCACAGGCGTGACTTGACCCGCAGACGATTTGCCGTTTAGATGGTTCTCTTCAGAAATATCTAAGCTCTCATTTATTTCTTCTGAGGCTGAATGTCAAGGGGAATTGTGGCATGGATTTCTTAAAGATGATGAATTTCTTTTGGTTACATCGAGGGAAGTAAGGGTGAGAGAGAGAGAGAGAGAGAGAAAGCAATGCAATGCACAGCATCCAAAGCCAACTGAATTCAATTCAATCTTCACTCCATGATAGGATGAATTATTATTATAAGCTGGCCCTATTTCATATCCTATTGGCTTCAAAGTGTTGTGTGATCGTTGTTGACGTACGTAAACCCTTCGTTTTAGATCTTGTAAGTGTTCTTAATGGTTAGAAATACGTTCACCTTTCAATCGCCGTCTACATTTCCGCCAAAAACAGATCCAATTTATTTATTTCTATAGTAGATATACTAGCCGAGAAAGTCTACCAGTTTTTATAGCGGTGACTGCGTTCTATATACGATCTTATTGGTTCTGACAATTTCTACTCGTATATAAATTTGGCTTTTCGTTCACAAAGTGATCCTTGGATGGAATGTTTTCTCGCCTGTTTAACCCAATGGCTGCTTCTTAGCATACAGATCCATTCTAGTAGCTTGCGTTGAATGAAGGTGAAAGAAATGGATAAATCAAAATGGTCGACTGACAACAATTTCACAGTTGTGGATACGATGATAACACAAATATTGATGAGCAGGTCGACTGGTTTTCTGCTGGAGCCTTCTCCTGACGTATCTGATCTCCATTGTGGTGGCGAAAGACGAACAAGCAAATCTACTCCCTGTCAACGGAACAAGTCAACCAAATCTTTGGGGCTCGCCCACTATTAGCATCATGACAGAGACGACTGAACTCACAGAAACTACAGAAGCAAACACTGACTTAACTAACAAGAAAAATAATACACCAAAAACCTTGGAGAGGTCTTGTCCAGTGGGCCACTTTGAGTGTATCACTAATACTGCTCTTTGTGTACCCCAGTCTTCGATTTGCAATGGCAAACAAGATTGTCCTACTGGATCCGACGAAAAGGATTGCCGTAAGTTCTACTTTTATTTTAAATAAGAAAGTATTGAGAAAGAGGATATTTTATCTATAATAATAAGTGAGAGTAGAACTGAGACGTGGATTTTGAATATCGCTGATTTCACTTATTCACTTCTCTGACAATCAGTTTTTTTTCTTGTATGGTACATACTACGTAGAGAAAAACTCTTTCTCATAGCATAGCATTAAAGTTAAGATAGACTATACTGGAAATTTAATCTAGATAATGCAACATTATGATAGATATGAATGCAGACAAACTTTCACCGTTTTCTCAAAGGAGGAGTGGACGCATGAAAGTAAAAGTAGCAGAAACTAAACGAATTGTAATAACAGTGACTTGACAATAATATTTATGGCTGTCTGAAATATCGGAAGGATCAACGAAGACACGCCAGAATCCATTAGAGTGTATTGGAATTTTTGGACCTTTTGATTGCGAGGACAAAGATTGACAAAGCAAATAAAATGTGATAGCTTCGCTATGAAGAAAAGGCAACAGCTCTTCATTCCGATAATAAAATAAAATCCATATGTTTGATTTTTCTAGAGAATAAACACGATAAAAAATACTGGGATTCGTTCTTCCAGAAACGACCCGGTGCTGATGAGACGAAAGGAACCTGTAAATGTAAGTGTCTAACCTTTCTACCACACAAAATTCAGATAAGTAATTGTAGAGCATTCCAACCCAAAAACTAAATTAGGGTAGAGGTTGTGTGACACAGATTGGACCAACTCTTGTCCTGGGAAAAGCCTTATGCTCATACACCTTTAGCCATGCTAGGATCTTTGAATTGTCACATCACACCCACACACCGTGGGTCAAGCACATTACCAGCAGCTGGCGTACCTACACAAAAGACTTTTGGCAGACCTCTTTCTATCAGCAGAAACACTTTGGCACTTGCACTAATGATTGCACTTGTCCTCCAATTGAGATATATTATGTAACTTTAGTGTCGTCTTTATTGTTTGCAGCTCACGCATCCAAAAAGCAATATTTAATAAATATAGATCTTAATTCTTCATAAACAGATATATATGTACACTATATAGCCAACAAATACAATGTGCGAAATGGTTACTGGATTAGCTTTTACTTATCGTAGCAATTGTATTCCTCAGGAAATCGACAAGTGCCATGTGTCAGCAAAATTGCTTCTTCAGATTTGGTGAAAGATCTGTCACAACCCTCAAATACAGATATTATAGCTACTAGTGGTATTAAGGAGCCTAGCATATGTTGAATGTCTGTTATGGGGGAACTGTCGCTGTCCCAAAATAGGAGCGACAGGCATTGCATGGGACTGAATGTTAGGTTAATATTGAGGTTGGCTTGTGCAGGAAGGAAATAAATATCGGAATACTATTAACCAGGTAATGTAGTCTGTTGGAGATATTTACATGCTAATATTTTTGAATGGATCTTCCTTACTTTTTCTGCTCTGCGAGTTCCGCAGATAAAATAACAGTAAATTAAATGGGTGGGTCAATGAAGATATCATTTTTGAAAGTTTTTTTTAGCAAGGACTTTAATTTTTCTCTCACTCGCGCTCTGACAAGTGAGGCAGACAGACAGACACTTGAATCGTTTAAAGTGAGATTAGTGTGCACATGCAATGTTATATAAAGTATTTCGTGGAAGTTATGCACGCTTACGTAATAGTAATCGTCATCTTAGCCTCTCGACGGAATACTAAAAGTATTGTACTAAAGAGAGAAAAGTGCTCAGCCAGTGGATAGCATATTTAAGTGTTAAAAAAAGAAAGGAACATGCTTGAAGCTGCACATGGTATGAAATCATAAGTATGTTCACCAGGGGAATAATTTTACATGAGAATTTGCATGAGAGTAGTAGCAGCATACAGTGAGCTAGTGAGCATAACATGTAAGAAAGCCAAGCGATACGAACATCTAACCGTTTGCATTGCATTACAGATAAGTTGAGCAAGTTGGAGAAAGCGAAACTTCGAGACGGCCGTTTTCTACTTGGAGCAGCCCAACCGACGAAAGTTTCCAGTCCAAGCTCGAATTCAAGCAGTTCAACTTCTCAGGAGAATCCACAGCAGCAGCTTCTCAACGAATTCTCTCCCTCTGAAACTCTGGGTGGAGGTAGCGGTGTTGGCTGTCACTGTTCTTCTGAGAAGCTGTTCTGTCAGAATTTGCATCTACCTAATCTGGAAATGATCCCAAGAGACGTGGTCTTCCTGTGAGTCTACTTTGATTTGTACATCGTCAAAATACCTCGCCTACATTATGTTAACCCCACACGCCCCTACACACACTGATCAATTTACTAAGACATGATTCCTTCCTAAAACAGTATTTTAATTAATAGGATTTGTTCTTTTAATGGAAATGCTATATCTAATTCATGTACACGGTAAGAAGTAAGGAGATTAAGTACAAAGACACCATCGAAGAACGAATTTAAAAGCAACCTGCGGAACTTAAGGACATCGAATACCTAAGAACTCTCTCTCTCTCTCTGAGTACGCTCCCGCATGCAATACGTTAATACCTTGTAACATTGCATTAGTAGTACATATATGTATTACAACTTTACCGATGAAGAAACTACCCCTTCTACAAGCTGTGACAGCTATTATGAGAATTCTTGATTCGATTTCGGAGATTGGTTCTTCCAAATCATCTTCAATGTACTGCACTCGACAGAAGTAAACTAATACATTTCAGTCGTGCTCTGCCTCAGAATTGCCGAGATGTGGAAGCACTTTTAGTCTGCACATAAACTGAAAACGACGTCATTATCGTTAACTCGCTTTAAGTCGCTTATTCATAAAAAATAATTGTAACCATTGATATCAAGAAAATTCATAACACTATTTTAACACTTCAGAGACTATTTATCTACTCTCTCAACATGTAATTTCGATAACTCTCACTACTCTCTTATTCGCAATCAGAGACTCTCTCAAAACACTTAAATGTATACCAGGAAATCATTTTAATTGGAGCGCTTTGTAATTTGAATGTTAAACAAACGTTAGTTCTAGGAGGACAGAGGAATGTTATGAAGATTGGTTTAGTAGTAGTAATAACATTGTGGAGATTTTGTGGTTAGAGTAATTAAACTTTAGCCATAACCATAATAAGATCTGCTATCCACAGATTATAACAGTAGTAGTGTTCTCTCATTGTGGAATCTAACCCGCTTTCCAACGTTGAATCTTTACTACACTTTAGCTTGGCATTAAGAATTTCTGTTTAGATTTGTCAAATGAATATTTTCGATTCAACAGCGGCCGGTGAACCATAATAGAGGAATCAAAATAATTACAATCGACACAATCGACGGAACCATTGAAACTCCTTAAGTTTGGATACATTGTCTAAAGTTGTCCACATTAAGTAGCAGCCGCCAATGAATACGCTGCATAATGCATTGAGGGAAAGTGGTGTAAGCAATGTGGTTTTATTCACTGATCTAGAGTGCAAGGGGAAGACAAATGTGCTTTATTTTTGGCATTGTATAAAATATGTTGCCATTTGCCTGCTCACTACTACTGAAGAAACTCAGACAGAAACAGATCAGAACTAAACTTTGTCTGTATTGCGGTCGATTCTGTTACATTCAAGTGGTGCTCCTATTTTTCTCATTCTATTCTGCTCAGAGAGAGAGGAGACGAGAGCTTGAAGCTCTTTGTTTGTGATGTTAGGCATTTCCCCAGCTCATTTTCATACTGAAGAGAGAAAACCTGGCTTGCCTGCAATAAAAAGTCAATTCAGAATGTGGCAAGGAAAAATAACCCCCCATTAAAACAGCTACATGCATTTCCCATTGTGTTGTGCTCTCATATCTATGTATCTAGGTGATAGTAACACACAGCGTACAGTCACCTAATTTTGTACCACCTAAGACAAGACCTAGGTAATAGAGTGTAGTCGCAGTAAGAAAAAAGCTGCGAGTAGTTACAGTAAGATATATGTAATATTAAAATAATGTAATGGCCAAAACACATGTTTTCTTACATTCTCACAATGCTAAACGCTTGAAAAACAAGTTTTATGTTGAACTTGAATGTGAAATTAATTTTCTAAGGAATTTAGTCGCTTCTTTTAGCGCCTTTTCAACTTTAGCTTCTGTTTTTCACTTCCTCCAGAATCTATCCATCAGTATTAAACCGAAATATTGGAAAGTCAATGGAGAGTTAAAAATTCACATTTTACAGCTACCCATAATGTGTGATGTGTTTACGGAATTGTTCGCTTCCTGAACGATTCTCTAAGCTTCATAGTTGAACAGTGGAACTAAACCGAATAACCTTCATTGAAGTGCAAACACAATTTGAGAGAATATCAGCAATATTAATCCCTTATATGCATTCAAAAGAGTGTGAATAGGCTGCTTTACTTTTTTATTCTCCTTTTATTAAGTGTAACATGTGTGTACTTTTTTATTTCTATGAGTTGCTTTGTAACTCATAGACTCAATCGGAAACGCCATCCATCAATTTTCTGTTTGTACTGACAACTGCCAAATCCGTTTACTGATGGAATAAGATTGCGGCAACCCCATTCCCACTTTTCAATAGTGTCGCTTATTGTAAGTGAAAGAATCGTTACATGAATCTGATTTTTTTCTTTCGAGTAGAGACTTGAGCGGAACTCGAGTTGACAACCTGGATTTTAACATCAAACCAAATGGATTTCAACAGCTTCAATCTTTGTAAGTGATTTCTGTTATACTTATCTTATTATATCTCATTCGTATGATATTCCCTAGATGAAAATGTATAGTGCATTAGACATCTGCATGGACGCAAACCAGATTGCATAATAATACTATAGAAAGCTCTTGCTTCTAAAAGAGCAGGTTTAGGCCTACTGCACTCGTTGATGAAGATAAAGACTGAAGAAATGTACCTTGAGAAAAAGTCGTTTGGATGGGAATGGAATCGCTAATGGAAAGATGAGAGCTACGCCAATGTTTAAATTAATGCATTAATTTGTTTGACGGATTTTGAATTTGAAAACCCTCTCAGAGAATTATTTCCAAGAATTTTTATTCGATGAAAAACATGAATTCTGTATTACTTACACCTCGTTTTAGTAATGTATGTTGGCATGATGCTACTCATGATATAATTTTGTCCATAATTCCCATATTTTTTAGGATAATGACAAGTTCTTCTCTTCACTATCTTTCTGCAAACAATTTTACAAGTCTGAAGAGTTTACAAATCCTGTAAGTACATTTTTACTTAAAAGTCAATTGGAGACCTTCTACGATAAGCAGTTTGCTCTTTGAAGTCTCTCGCACATGTTTGTAATCTCTCATGAGAATGTATAGTCCGGTGCTGAAGTTTTCCTTCCTCTCTTTTAAGATATCTGACTAACAATCATTTTACCACCATCCCAAACGGAACTTTCTCCGGTAACACTAATCTGCGAAAGCTGAATCTGGGATACAACAAACTCTCAATTATACAACAAGATTCTTTTCAAGGACTGTCCAATCTTGAAGAACTGTAAGTACAAAATTTGAGCTCTTACTGTGCTTTTAGTATAGTTCTTTAATACACGAATTTTAGTTCTCCATTTATCTGTTTGTAGGAGGTCAAGTATTTTGTATTTTAATATTTCAATCCGTAAACATTACTCCATCGTTGACATATAATATAAATTATGAAACCACATTTGAACGTTTCCTCTTGCAGCAATCTTCGTAAATTGTGAAGTATGAGGCTGTAGTACATGCATGCATAAGTTGATGTAAATAATAATTACGAGTATCTACTACATATGCGGCAAATATGCAGCGAATGTGACTACGAAGCAAGGGGGTCTCTCAGAGAAAAATAAATGATGAGAAGTGTCCTAAAGGGCTATAGATTTGATTCGGTTCCCACAACCCCGTTTTTGTTGTGCTTACTGTCACTTTTATGTTCGTAAGTTGTTTTTGTGCGTTCATAAATCATAGCGCGCAGAAAAAATAGGAAAACAGAACGAGAACCGTTGACAACTATTTCGGTTTGAGATAGAAAATCGTAGAATAGAAACTTCCATGCATGAGTGTTTGAGTTCCGCTGTTCTTGAGTTAGATTCAAGTCAAGATTCAATGGCCCAGAAATAAAAGTGCAACAGTAACAACTCTATTAAGGAGAGTAAGCGTATGTTCTATACTACTATACATATGGCGAATTTTAGAAAAGGGAACAGAGAGAGAGAGAGACTCAAATAAATACAACATGTGCAGACTGTGCGAGAGGAAAAGTTGAATAGATGATGATGACAGGACGAGGACTGTGGCAAAAGTTACACCCATCCCTTGTATATTACTGTGTGCCAACCGAGTTTAACAGTTCAATATAAACTCCATTGTGGTGTATTGAGCAAAGAAGTGCTCTTTTTATTTTTCACCTAACATCCTTCTTCCATCCATCCATCCAGCCTCGCTCTACTCATATGTATAAGAAGTAAATACGAAGAAAGTATAGTGTGCATTCAGCTCAACTGAAACAATTTATTTTGTTGGAATTTGGCAGGGATTTAAGACATAACGGACTGACGGGAGCCCAATCGAGAGTTTTCTCGTCACTCAAGAGTCTTATTGTTTTGTAAGCACTTTATCTTCTTTCCCTTTGTTTTCATGCAATATTATCATCATGCTTTGGATGCGTTCGTACTTTTCTTAGGCTGAACCGCGAGTATATCCACTATAATACTGTGATAGTAAATAGTACTACATATATAGAAATAGAGCTTTACTATTTAACACTATATTATGTGAGATTATAAATACCTTCATTAAATCCACCCACAAGTTCTGTAATTACGCGTGCATGTACCATGATTGTGCATTGGTAGATAATTACCTATGTGTCATTGCTACAGACAATTGGGCTCTAACAATATCGAGACTGTGCACAAGGATCTCTTTTATGGGCTGGAGAATCTGGAGACTCTATCGTTATCAAAGAATAAAATTGTACACATTGGAACGGATTCGTTTACAGGATTGACTCACTTATTGCATCTGTAAGTAATTTCGAATCATCCGAAGAAACAACTTTTAAACAAAAATAATAAACTCTTGACTGTAGTCTGATGTGTATGCACCCTTCCTAAAAGAATTAAGGATTAATTGCATTTAAATACACATAATTGCTCTAATCTAAAGTTCAATTCCTGCCCAGGTCTTCCTTTTGCTGATATCTTATTATATATAAAGGCAGTGTACGTTCATTTTCAAGCAGGTACACATGAAGTGTGATATAATATATCGGTACATGTTAACTTACTAGCCGGGGAAAGTACAGAGGTTACGTCCATGTTGACTTTAACATAACGAAATCCATTGTTTGCTTTCTCTCTAGCTACTTGTCGTGGAATCGGCTCGAAGTGCTGGAGGACGATAGCTTTTGCAATCTGACATCTCTTCTCAACTTGTAAGCCCATTGTTTAACTAACACGTATTGTTCCGTTTCCACATCTCCTTATGCACTTTGCTTTCACTCCATCGCCCATATATACATTAGTCATGTCTCCCCGGGGATTTCCATTCGACTTTCTCGGGGTAGTAGTTAATCAAGCATATAAAGCCTTTCTCAGTAAGAGAAAAAACTTTGATGTCAAAATACTTTCTTATGAATACATATCAAAGAAAGATTAGATTCAATACAAAAATTATTTGTCATTTCGTTGTTATTGTTAATATGTGGGGGTAAACAATTCCCCCGAGATATTTCTCAATCAAGTCGGACAAAGGTTGCGAATTTACAATCTACCTTTTCCTATCTCAATTACAATAGAAATTGTTTTTCTTGTTGAAGAGTTCCAAGATTTTCCCTATAATATTTAGTATCTGAAGTCTGAAGTGAAACAATTTTATTCGTGAGTGTAAATTTTACGATGAGATTGAAGCGACGACCTCGAATTCCTCGGGGTTCCCGTGGCGTATTGGGATATAGTGTAGAATGTACTCCTTGGTCAAATATAGCCCTTATGAGCACAATCATGGATAAGTACACACTTGCAGGACAAAAATACTAACTTTATCAATTCTCATTCACATCATACTTTCGAATCCAATATAACTTATGTTGTCTTTTGCAATTGCTGTGCTCACAATGTACATACAAACAAAAAGGTGTTTGGAGAGGCTGCTTAGGCGCTCGATGTGGATGTTCCATTTCGCATTCCTATTGGCAAATCGGATTTCAGATCTTATTAAGGCTCTCTAAGAAACGAAAGCATTTCCTCCGTTTTCACCTCAGGCATCGTTCGATGTGCTCTAATATTTCACTATGAAAACGAACACCATTTTACTATTTTCAGAAATCTCAACGATAACAAAATCAGCCGAATCAACCCAAGGGCTTTCTCCTGCCTCGAACGTCTTCAGTCTCTGTAAGTAATAAAATAGTTTGTTTTTATCAATATAGAATAGTAGTGTACTAAAATGTAAACCCAAAGCTAATTTCAAGATGCCAGCTTACTTCTAGACACTTGAATGCATTCGGTTATACGATGGCGTGTAATTACTCTGAGAACGTCACTTTTAGAGATTCTAAGTCTCCTAAAGTATACATAGAATGTATGCCAAAGAGCAGATCGCACCTAGAAGATCATAATTATGGCACACATATAAATATATCCATGGACTATAAATAATGTTGAATAGACGTGACAAAAGTGTTACGAGATGGTGCATAATGGTTTGTCATTTTCACAGAAATTTGGAGCGAAATCGATTCGGAGAGCTAAAGGATCCCAATCCGATCTTCAATAATCTCACGGAGCTTCAACACATGTGAGCCATTTATTACATGTAATCTATGGATTAAATATCTTTAGCCTTTGCGATCTCCATTCCATTCTCCTCTTGTCCTAGAGCATTCTCTGGTAAGTGGTGAGTGAGTTAATATGCAGCTAGTCTTGAAGGTGCGCCAAAGGTAACCTACTTTCCCACAATTAGTGGATCGGTAGAGCTGTCTGTGAGACTGTCTTCATTTGGTGTTACGAATCTGATGAACCTTCAGAATTATACAAGGAACTTATATACCAGGGAGCCACAGAATACGTCAGAACTTTCTTCGACGATTATAGTTCCCTTTTGTGTTCATTAGTTAGCTGGTTATGAGAATCCAAAGTCTTAACGCGTTCTGCATTGGCTTTTCCCAAAATAGACGAGAATGCGGTTTAATATTGGAAACGTTACATGCTAACTAACAGCACAGGCAAATTACATGCTCAGTGGAGCATTTCTCTTGCGTATTAATTTGTACAGAACAATCCATGTCTCAGATTGCTACTGCCTAACATTTTTTGGGGATAACCATTAAACACTAAATAAATATGCACAGATAAAGATTTCATTTTTTTTATGTATTAGAGGACCTTTAGTGTGAGTATTATTATTGTTAAATTAAATTTCATTCAAATTCAACCATGCGGCGGATGTTTTTCAAATTTGAATTAATTATAATTACATAATGATTTTCTGCATGAACGAAAGAGATTATTAAAGCCTATTGTAACTCGTGAAATTTTGCCACTTACTTTAATAGGTTCCGCTTAAATTCGGAATACATTTGTAATCAGCGAGATAAAATTTGAGTGGAAGCCTTTACATCACACTTGACAGAGTCCACTGTGGTAGTGGTGGCATTAGGACACATCATTTGGTTTCTGGAGAATTGCTGAAGGATTAGATTATACTTTTCAGAGGACGAGCCACAATTTAGGGAATGAAAACAAACAACATTGTAAAGTAGATGAAGTTTTGCTGGTCCAATGACTGAGGCTTTGTGCGCTTCAAACTGCGGAAGCTCAATAAATTTTTCCATTATACGCTCGTTACCCTTAATTAATAACAAAGGATGAGTGACATACTGATTGACAAATACTAAAGTTGAACCAAGTTATGTGGTGGAAGACAAACTTCCAATAAAGTTTAGGTTTCATTTCAATCTCAATCTCGGGGCATCGATTAGAAAATGGAGACTCAATTTTTATTGGGTACTTTAGAATTTTTAAGGGAATCTATCGAAATAAAATTTCTATTTTAGACAAATTAAACGAGGAAGAGAACTAGTAATCTGAAAGACTGATAATAATGTGGTAGTATGCATTCATGATGTGATTCACATTATTTACAACTGTACAACATTACAACGTAAATTCAGCCAAACACTATAAAATGTCATAATTCATAATGGTAAAATATTAATTGACGAAATCTCAATCGTCCACAATAAATTATTACATATATATATACGAGTGCATTTTCTTTTCCCACCTTAATATTTGACTTTTTTTACATAATAGTTACTAAAAGCAAAAAATAATAAAACGTTCAAAATAAATAAGTTCACCTACTAAAAATGTTAATTCCGAGTGCGGTGTTCAGACGGTGGTTTTATTAACTGGGCCTGATACGTAACATGTAACGAGCATATTTGCACTGTGGTACATATTTATTATTTTTGTGATTGCAGATACTTTGATCAATTTTGGATGTGTTGGTGGGCTCCTCATGTACGATCTTGTTCACCCAAAGGTACGCAAGAACCTACTCGTAGAAATCACATGAAGTAGAACAAATATGCATCATTTTTTGAATGTTCAATGTACTGCAGAGAGTATTAAATAGAAGTTTTTATATCCCCCCATAAATAATTTTAAGACAAATATTTATATTCTGTTCCCATTTACTCTGTAGGAGACGGTATTTCGTCAGTAGAGAATCTACTTGATAACATTCTTCTTCGTACATGGTAAGCGCATGGTTGCATCCAACATTTTCTTATATTACATTTTAATTCGAATATCCTGGCTTTTATGTAAGTAAACTAACGATTCCCTATATCAAAGCATACTATTTATACAAATCCAGGAATGCTATGTATACAGTTTAATGGATATGCTAATCTTTTGTCGCATTTCAGTGTATGGCTTATGGGGCTCGTAGGCGTAATCGGCAACTTCTTTGTAATAGTCAGTCGAATAGTGCTTCGCGAGAAAAATCGTGTGCACTCTTTCTACATCAAGAACTTGGCATTTGCGGATCTACTTATGGGAGTATTTCTGCTCTCGATTGCAACGCACGATGTTTCCTTCCGAGGAGAATTTCTAGCTCGGCAACATTCTTGGCGGCACTCGCTCACTTGTCAATTCTCCGGTATTTCAGCCCCACGCTTAAGAATCGTATACTGTGAAAGCATGAACATCAAATCTACTATCATTACCTCTAGGACTTTAATAGTAACAACAATAGTAATTTTATATGCACTTGCATTATGATTTTAGGTATGCTGAGTACATTGAGTTCAGAAGGATCTGTGCTCATCCTCACGTTAATCACGATGGACCGCTATTTTTCAATTATTCGACCGTTTTCTGAAAGGAAAAATGCAATGATTCCCGCCGTCATAATTATTGTTATTTTGTGGATCGTTTCCTTTGTTTTGTCCTACTTGCCATTGTCTGGATTCTTCCTTAACTATTTCGGTTCAGATTTTTACACAAGCAATGGCCTTTGTCTTCCTCTTCACATTCACAACCCGTACGAAAAGGGATGGCAGTATTCCTTTGTTCTGTTTGTTGTACTGAATTCCATAGCCTTTGTTTTCATTTGCTTCGCGTACTACAGAATGCTTAGAATTATTCAGTCCTCTTCTTTGACCATACGAAGTACTCAGCAGAAGCAAGATGGAGTTTTGGCCAAGAGGTTTGGACTCGTTGTAATGACTGACTTTGTCTGCTGGGCTCCTGTGATTATTGCAAAGACTTTAGCCATGTCGGGTAAATTATTTACCCATACATGCAATTTGTACTTTTATCTACTTAAGGGTATAGTAAACGTTAGGGTTTTGAACTGAAAACTAGCATCTCATGAAGTCATAAATATTAACTTTCTCCTTTCAGGTGTGTCAATCCCTTCTGATTTGTACGCTTGGCTAGCTGTGTTTGTTCTACCAGTGAATAGTTCTCTCAATCCAATCTTGTACACGTTGACAACAAAGCTCTTTAAGCAACAGGCAAATCCAAAAATTGCTTAATACATTTTACTACGTACATTGTGGTTCTTTTAATTTTTATCATTTTCCCATTGTATTATGCAGATGTCTCATTTTACCGTTGGCTTCAGAAAACGTCTTGGAATTGGGGGAGTATCAGACGATTCTATGACTTCCTCTCTTTTTTATCGCAATCGCATTTCAAGGGTATGATTTTCTTTCATTCTAGCAATAATTGAGCTACTTTAACTCTTTTGCCTCACATTGAAACCTTTGCCATTAGTATTCCAGTAGTCTGCTCGTAGAAAGTAATATCAATGAAAACGAATGGCATAATTTAGTCTTGGCTAACCTACAGATTGTAGATTGAGTTAAGCTTCACTGAGTTGCATTCTAAAGATAGCATTGTAAATTGTTTTACTGTAGACAATGAACACATCTCTAAATAGTTCGATGATGATGTCCAATCGTTATGCGAGTCGTAATGATCGCAGTCAAAGTCAGGCCAGCGTCAGAAAAACTAACGCAAGCAACAAAACCATCATGGGGATCGGTGCGGGCGCCAATGGACAGGTTCATCCAGTTGACATCTCCGTGGCTGATGTAAAATCAACTGCTACATAAAAAATCTACTACATCTACAATTGTCTACATTTAACAATACGTTGGACTATTTACATGGCGCGAATATTGAAGTAGACTTGAGAAATGCTGTGCTGTTTCTGTGTATACCAGCATACAAGTATTAGAGAATAAACTGATTGGGTGATTGCAAAAAATGCACTTACCTCAGTGTAAATTGGTACCTTGACGGGTCACCTCACGCGAAAACATTGAAAATAGTGAAGCATCTTAACGAGCAGTTAATTCGATAACGAATGCTTTCACTACAACACTTTTTCTGCTCATTTTAAAAATAAAGAAGCAAACGTTCGTGCGAAAACGGTATGCACATTAAATTAAATGATGCCACTTCATCTACAGAAAAGATGCAAGCTCACCTAAGTGGCTCTCACAACAGAAAACTGCAGGATCTTCATCTCTCTCTCTATTGTCAGTAACTAACTGTGGTAACGGAAGTTTTACCAGCTACTTTTGTGTCAAGAACACCTGGCAGTTTGTGAACAATCAACTTTTTCAGACCCAAACAGTTATCCTGAGAACTTCAAATAATGAAAATGTGTCTTCAGAACTTTCCTGGGGATCATTAAACTTTTCATTTGCTCTGTTGTCCGTCTACTCATTTAATTGAGGTAAGCACTTTACTGGACAACTTAATTCACTTAATTCTCCTGAATCTATCCAACTTCATATGCCGTGCAAATTAAAGAAGTAATGGCATAGCCAAAGTCTGTTATTACATGGGCCGTATAAGGCAATGCATGATTGAAATGAATGGGTGTAGGGATCTTTTCAACGTGCTAAATCTACTTTTGACTGCTTACTGTCAGTGGTTACAGCTTCCGTGTTTTACTTTGACGTGCACACACACACTAAATTTATTTCAGGGAGAAAGCACATTTCTATTTATAGCACTCACCACAACTTTCAAACTTCTTAAAGACAAATAACACCTACGTGAAGTGCTTTTTGTATCACCGTTTGTTCTAGAGGACTGTAGTATGGTGACCCCTAGATGAATAAGTAGTAATAATAATTTTTTATATGGTTCGTGTAAAAACAAAGGGGCGAATTGCAATATTAGGTTTACTGTCGTGTTGACAGAAAAACAGTGGTTCTGTTTGTGTACAAAACAAAAACAATATTTTGTAAATAGAAAGCAGTGGCTCCCCTTGTAAGTATTGGCCATCTGTCTTCCTAGAGGCACGAAAAAGCCAACTTTCACCGGAAAAGCTGTGTTGGGGACAAGAAAAGGGAAAAAAATTCTGCAGAAGTTACATAACTTGACGTTTCCTTTTCCCTTAGGCTTTTTACGTTATTCTTCTTCCCTGTCTGGCTGAAATGAGCTGCACTGCCGACTAATAGCAAGTTTAACTAATGTAAAGGCAAATTCGATCAGCTATACAACATTCTATAGTTGGTATTTAGTTGGTACGTATGTGAGCACACAGATACGTAATACTAGTACGTGTGTAGTACCTATTAGCAATGCTTGGAAAGTTTTTATTTGCAGTAAGTCTAGTCTAAAATTATTACATTTTATCTTTGCTGAATCTGACAATGAGTGACAGGACACAGTTGTTATGTCTGATCGTATAAAAACTATTAGGGGTTTATCGCATTTCCAGTGTAATTGTAATAGGAAGATATTCTTCACAGGAAAGTATATGTACGTACAATAGAAAAGCACATGAATTGAACGCATGTAAAAGTACGCACATACTCAAGTGTACAATTTCAAGACTTCTGCTACAATCATTTTCAATCGTTGTGTAGCGAATTCTGTAGCTAATCTAATTGAAAGAAGTACAAAGGAAAAAAATCTTCGCTAGAGTGAAGGGAAAGTGCGGGGAGACTATCTGCAGCTTACAGCCTTACTTGTTTGCCTCCACTCTAAAACATGCTATTGAATATTACAAAGTGAAAGTTGGAGAAAATTCACCCATTTCAGCCTGCAAATCATAAAGTATTCATCGAATGCAAAAAAATCAATAGTACAGATATTACACTTAATCTGCCGTTATTGTTTTCATTGAAACTTAAATACATAATTAGTAAATCTGAAGATACGTATGACTGAATCATTTTTAGTATTATAAATAGCGGCAAATGATTTTTTGCTCCTAATTTAGCAACTGATTGAGAGAAAACCAATTTCTCATATGCAATTCTGATTCTTGACTATAGTCATATACAAAGTATTTATAATATAGAAACTGTCGGCTATAAGGTGTGGTATATATGGTGTGGTGGTCATTTCCATACTGAGTTATCCAATAAGATGTTGTGTTACAACTCTGTCAGCTTCTCGGGAGACATTTTCTCATAGGACACATCTGTTTCTTGTGACACGATAAAAGGGACAATTTATGAGCTCCTGGTTTCCATTACGCCATTACTCACACAGGAGAGTGGAGCGGGGCACACTAACACAGTGGATTTGCGGTCCAGTTCGGTTGAACTTGCTGGGAGC
Organism: Plutomurus gul; assembly: GCA_019776185.1. Lineage (NCBI taxonomy): Eukaryota > Metazoa > Arthropoda > Collembola > Entomobryomorpha > Tomoceridae > Plutomurus > Plutomurus gul. The sequence goes on along the minus strand of JABASC010000607.1, from coordinate 7,682 downwards.
GAAGAATTAATATGTTGTCTCCTTGGGGCAGCTATCACACAACTACAACCCGCAAAATTTACATCTATTTGGGTTTTTTCTTTTGTGGTAGGCTAAGTTCATTTGGACTGGTGCAAGTAAACAGAATAAATTGACTCTAAAGAAACCGAGAGAGAGAGAGAGAGAAACTCCTACTTACCTTCCTTTGAGGGATTTTCCGCAGACCACGACTCATAAATAATTTTAAGTTTTGGGAGTAGACTAGAATTGTAAATAAAGCGTGTGTCCTTGCGAGTTCTTGTTTCGTGCAAACAATCCTATTCATCTTCTACCCTACCATCTAATTTTACTATAGCCTAAAATGTGCCAATAAAAATGTCACTTTAGCAGAGAATATTGTGAATGAAAAGGTGCTCAAGCTCAACCCTTCCATTTCCGAATATTACTTTACTAAAGATGAGTTTTGGACCTTTACCCTCTTTCTCATCTCCTTTCTCTAGATTTTTCTCCCGAAGGTATTCAGAGAAAGCCTTGAAAGCTTGGCGTAGTAGCAAATAAATTGCTTCCTTTACTTACGTTATTAAAAAAGTAATGCAAATTCCTGCGACTGTAAATTACTAGCCATTGTTCGTTCTTTTGACAGTGTCAAGAAGTTATCAGCAATAAAACAAAAATTTTGGTTTTATAGTGCGAAATAATTTTATTTTTTGTAAGCAAGCCAAGGTCAGCAGAGTGTGAGCCGTCCTCTTGGATAATTTATGTCTGTTTTTGTTGGCAATGAGTTCACAGTGACATACATTAAACAGCACAAATCCCTTTCACAGTTCCATGTTAAAATCCCATGTACAAATATTTTTCCTTTGTTGTAAAGTAAAACTTGGAGATGAAGTGATGAAGGTTCAGTCAGTTGTATTTTCTTACACAGACAGATGGTATATATATTTACTTAGTAGTTTTAAGGAAATATTGATTTGTGGAACTAGTCAACAACTGGATTCTCACATACATTACTTTGTTTGCAACTTTGTCTGAGGGACAAAATAAATATGGTGTACTTTATGGGAGTTGTTAATAAGGGTTTATTTATCTTCTTTGTGTGTGCTGCAGTACTGACAGAGTTTGAATTATTGAATCGTAGAGCATCTGTTTGTAAACGATCGTCAAACAAGCCTTGTACTCATTAGCACTGCATGCGAACAATTAATTGGAGTGGAAAGGGCAAACAGTATCTCACTGTATTACTATTATTATTTATTTTGGGAAATACTTACTATTGCTGTACGAATTTCGAAAATCAATTCAAGGTTTTAAACGTATAATAAATACTCACTTCAGATAGACAAAAGTACAATACTCTGTACAATATATTATGGAACCTTGGTAGGTATACGATTAGAGAAGGAGACCATATTGGCAGAGTTCCGCTGTGGTTGACAATCAAGCTGTCGAGGAACCCTTCAAATTGAAATAAGAGAAAACAAATGGAAAGCATGCAGATTAGAAAGTATAATTTTCTTTCTATTCGCAGTTAGTATTCATTTATTCAATGCAAATAAGTTGAAATGTGAAGAAAATCAATAAATGCACTTAAACGGGCAAAAAATGCAGACTCCGAATTACTTCGTTGCTTTCGTGAAGTTTGCAATGATGTCTGTAGGGCTATTGAAAAAAGAAACTTTCAGAGCTACACAGAGGAAGAAATATGGAAAAGGACCTTTCTAAACACCACTATACATACGATACATAAGAAAAGTAAATGAGAAACGCGCATCGGATTGAAGAACTTCTTTATGTCATACTGCTTACGGTTACTTATACACTGTCGAAGAACAAAGCATGCTGTTATTCTATCTGGGTGATATTCAGCAATATTCTTGTTGGTAAGGGATATGTATTTATGCAGTTTATTTTTCCTACTAGGACACAGAGTTGCAATTTCTAAAACATAACATTTACGTGTGTAGTTTCTCCATGCTATACGTTGGCCTTTTTTTGCCACGTACTCCAATAATATGCACATGGAATATAATACATGTAATATATTACATAGGTATTACATTTAGTGTGTCTATAGGTGCCTACTTAGTGAGTCTTCCTTTGTAGGTATTTAGCCTGGTGTCTCGTTTGGTGCGCTGCAGAATTTTTTATGTTAGTCCAAGTAGGGCAAGAAGTGTTTTTAGCCAGCCTTTCGCGGTCATTCCGGTTCATTACTTAGAAATTATGGGCACAAGTCAATAATTCCTTGTGCTCGTGACACACAACGACAATAAATAGTAGATATGGTGAGCGTGCGGTTGAATGTCGAAGTGACTGACAAAATTACGTCATATTTTACCATTTGTGCGTTCCGGGAAAATCATTAGGGTATATAAAACGACGCTCCATTAGGGGTTACCCCTTTACAGTAATGCGTACGAAGAAAATGACTGTTGATAGGCCCGAAGGGGTTACGGTTTTTTGTGTATACAGCGATATGACTGTACTTATCATTAACAGAGTAGTTTTGCTTTCCATGGCTTCAATCATCCCAATATTTCATTTCAAAAGGACTAACATTGAGCTATTTATAATAATTAGATAGAGTAAACGCAAATTGCACTATGATCTAACTACCTATGCTAGTTGTTTACACAATATTATGAAAGAAATTATATTAATTCATTCGATTTTAAATTGTTAACTGAGAGATAGAACCTGTTTTTTTTCCATTGCGTCTCCGGAAATTCGTCGGGTGAGTCGAAAAGCCAAAATATTTACAATGGCTTGTTATAAGATATGTTTGAGATAGAAATGAGATCTGTGTTCAGCGATCTATCTGTTGCTTTTAATTTAACTGCGAGATTTTGAGGAAAGATGAAGTACTGCCCGATCTACGCATCTATTCAGTTTAAATGCGTTTATGGAATTTCTGCCGTTTTGTGTCGTAGAAAAGTGTAGTTGTTTAAACATTTATCAAAAAGGTTGTAGTAATATTTCTCGGAAAACATGTGGAAGAAATATGTGTGCATAAACGGAAATGGGCTATCAGCAAGATCTTATTATGGTACACACCACATCCGAAGCGAAATGTCCGCTTTATTTTTAATGCCATAATAAGAATGGTCGTCTAGACATGTAATGAACATTATGTGGAAACGGATTTCGGTGGCTGAATAGAAAACACTATTTCATCTTGAAGTTCTTCGAATGTATTTATCTTGGTTGGCATACGGCAGATAAGCACCTACAGACATAGCATACGTTTGTACACACACTTGGACGCTGAACGCTGACGCTCGTATTGTAATGTCTGTCATGTCAAGGGGTTTATCTGTTTACATACGTACACTTAGACATTACATACTCTATGGTCATGTCCTCATCTGTTAACGTTACGTACAATTCATCATGTCAAATACAAAACACTCTTAGCACTGTTTGGTGCACTGTCGTATATGTACATACATTTCCAATTTCAGTCTTATTTCATTCTAGTAGTTGATGTCTTTGTTAGCAATATTACTAGAACGTTATCTTACCACTCGCTGAATCTGTCTAGTGGTAGTGGTTCGTTTCATTTCTGTCTCGCGCGGATGTACAAGTGACAGGCCTGTTGACAACTTTCATTTCAACGCCAACCTCAAGTCTCAACGGCCTTGCATTGTCACGATCCAGTTTGATGTTGTAAGAAATGCACGATGTCCGCCGGAAGACGTCTTGCGGATGAAGCTACTGTGTGTACGGTAACATTAATTTGTAGTAATAAGATTAGCGGAAATTAATATTTCTGAAGACCAACATTCATTCGTGAAATCATTCGCTTATACGAATACCAATGTTTCATTGATGAGCGACACGGGACATTGTGGATGAAAAAGTGGAAATGAACGAACCCTTCAGAAGATCCACTGTGCCAGTTCACGAGCTTTTGGGGTTTTCTGGCTATACATTATAATGTTTTTTTTCATGCAATTTGTACCTCCCAACTTTATGAGTCATGAGTTAGGATTACAAATGCGATGATGCAAGGCTTCACACTAAGAGTCTCCGTTTTTTCTTTGAATTTTATAAAATAGCATTTACAATTTACACAATGTTCAAAAAAGTGTGTGTAATTTCTGGTTCACACAGAAATCAGTTTGAAATCTGATAAAACGTTGATAAGTGTTATGATACTATGTATGTATAATTCACAATTTATACATGACGCTTATTATAATTGTGCGTGTACATTACTTATGTACTTACCTTGCAGTTTAAAAAATATTTTAGTACAAGGTACAATGCGATAAGCCACAGATTTAATGTACCAATGCGACCATCAATACGCGCGGTCACGAATACAAGAATAATATTTGTCCCTTAAAGTGTATGATCTTTTTGCGGAAAAAATCCGTGCTCCGAGTTTCATTTCTTTTCGCCCAGGATATAATAAAGAGGACAATTTATGATAGAATCAAGAGAAAGTCGCAGTCGTTTCGTTCCGCTTTGGTTCTTCCATACCAGCACCTTGTAGTGTGCTGGTAGAAGTAGAGAGAACATTAGTCAACTAGAGTGGACCTAGCAGCACATACGGAAAATCCAGCTAACAATGAGTTACAACAACTGGTACTACTTAAGTACGTCGCCACTGGTGTACTTCAAGGAACGCACTTAGACTGCAAACTGAAAATTCTGTTCACAGAACTGCAGACAAGTTTAGTGATGCTAACCATAATTCCAAGAAGCAGTTTTAGTATTACTACTGCAAGTACTACGAGTCCTCGATGTTCTTATCTGATCGCAAAAGTTATAGTAAGTAGTCAGTAACTGCCCGGTTATTAACTATACTTAATAGAAAGCATATGGTGAGTTCGCAGTTCATCTACGCATCGCTCCGCTGGAGAAATTGAAAGTTTTCTTTTCAGTCTGTGGTCATGCCAAGAGCACATATGAAGGTGAAGGTGTAAAAAAAGTTTGGAGAGAGAGCAGAGTAATTGCATCGTTTAAGTCACCACAAGTTAATTTATGATAATGTTCCAAGCTTACTCTTTGATTAGTTTTATGAACCTTGTCGAAATATTGTTTTACAAATAGAGCTCACTTCTCAGTCCTACATAAAGAAGTCCCCCCTCCCCCTATGTCCACGTCTAATGTGTATCTCTTTTGTACTAACGAATCTCGAACCATTATTTATTCATTTGTATGTATAAAGCTATACTTGCATAAGGAGTACCCTTTTTCCTAAAGTTCGTTACTGTGTAATCGTATGTGTTGAAGTGACTGAGGGAGGTACTAATAAACGCATTAACCAATAGAGAGACTTATTGCTTTCCAGATTGCTAATAAAGTACAAATGTACAAAATTAACTTAAAGATGACACATGCTGCAACAGAAGTTTGATGAAAGTACGAAGTTCTGAATCATCATTACAAGCGTTTGCTGACAGTTGTCTTGCGACTAAACTTCGGGGGCATAGCGAAAATCGATGAATGAAGTAAAATACCTGTAAAGGATGGGGGATGTTTAATCTTGTTGGAGTGTAGATATATCCCCGACAATCCTAATTTCCGAAGGGGATTTTCTCCACATTTCTGCGATAATCACTGTAGAATTTAGTTTTCTATAGTGAATCATAGGAAACTAGATATTATTATTTTTAATTAATCACTAACAAACCTAAATTATACTATTTTTTTAATTTTAAAGTCTTGGTTGTCCATTCCAGGCCGTGTCCACTTCGTTGTAAACTGTTTCAGAAAATACAAAAAATTGTCCAGGATGCAAAGTTCCTAAATACAAAATACAACCAGTTTAGTTTCAGCGAGCTGAGTTCACCACGTGTTGTTATCAGCATATATTGACGTAACTTTTTGTTGGAGATCAACTTCTAGAAAAGAGTTGTGACGTCTTTGTCGTGTCGGGCCGTAGTATTTCGGGACACCACGCTTTGAATTCTGTATGTGTAGACTGTAGACTATCAAGAAAACTGGCTCTTTGAATTGTCCTGAATGTCCATGAAATTCATGGCATGAATTGTATTTCTTAAGTTGTGAAATCTCACCAATAAATCATATACCAACTGTCTGACGGGAAAAGTATTGGGCCAGCAAGTTGTAAGTGGAAGCTTGAATACTACAGACGAAGGTCAAATACTTTTCTTTGATTGAATTATGACACTTGCTTTCAAATGCAATTATCTAAGAATCACCTGGGAATTTTAGGACATTGAAAGAAATCATTGAAGATGATTTAATAAAATAAAAAGGAAAATTATAACAGTAGATAAAAAGTACAGTTATGGTATCAAACGAACAGAATTTATTAAATCTATGTACTTATTAAATTAAAATACATACAGTTAGATATTTAAAAATTATTCAAGTAAAGTAAATCTTGTGCATATTCTAAGTTCATACATAAGATTCAGATGTAACTTGCATTCCTTCCTTCTGCATATATATAATGCGTATAATGAAGACAACCAAAATGTTTGTTGTGCACGAAACTTGTTTATCTCTGTTCGCAGAGAGATAGAGAGAATCCGGCTGTATTTCTACAACCTTTCTCTAGAGATATTAGTGGCTCAATCATTGGAATTGTACTACACACTCTCATTTACTTTTACTATTCTACCATATTTCGCTTGGCTAAAAGTGTAAACTCAACTTAAACTTATAATTACATAGCTTTTCGATGCCCATTACGTTAGATTCGCCGAGTTTCCTCAACCAAAAGGTCGGGCGAATAGCTTTGCAGCATTTTAACTGTACTACTGAAAGGTACCAGTCTGCTAACTCAGCAGAGACCGGGGAAAGCTATCTGATTAGCTGAAAGATTTATTTCTTCAAAATTGACAAGTGAATGTATGTACAAGAGCCAAAACTACTTTTTGGACTGCGCACAACAAAGCTGTGGCTTATAAATACTCACACCAGAAGATATTATGTAGTAGTAGCGATAAGAAATGCGTAGCTCAAGAAATACTTCTATTTAGTAAGGGAACATCCACAAAAGTGGAAATTGAATCTCAATTGATTTTCGATTAGATCAGGCCAAATCCCCAAGATTTATGTCATTTAAGTTAGAAACCTCGTTTCTCTATTCTGTAGTAATAAGCTCTCTAATAAATATTAGCTTATTCATTAGTAAAATGTATTTAATGTTAGACTAGTTAGAATAGATAGAAACAATGAGAAATTGTTTTAATTATAATAATAATAATTAATATAATAACACATATTTTTCATTTTTAGTTGCAATATTTTATAATCTATTCTCAGATTTGTGTGTTTTACAATTTCTTCACCGTCCGTTCTTTTACTAATAAGTACAAATATAAAATTTGTAACTGTATGAATAGATTTGTTTTTTTTTAAATAAAGTGCAAAACCGAATTTGAAAACTGCGGAAGTTCAAGTGATGGAAATTTGTGTGGATGAATGGAGATTTTGGATTGAGAGGAACTTATATTAGTCTAGTAGTCCATTATTGGTATGAAATGTATGCAAGCCAAAATTACTAAATAAATGTATTTGGGAATTTCTTGCACTTGTAACCATCTACCCTAATATTTCAACACACAAACTAGTACAAAAATACTTAAATACCTTGGACCTTGAATTATAAAGTTTTAGTGAAATTCGTGTTAGAACTTTGTATAATATAAGTTAAGTGTACATGCATTGCAATTACTGTATGTTAGTGCTCCGATCGAGCCGAGCCGAGCCGGGTTTTGGGCTTA
>JABASC010000606.1:0-35436 GCA_019776185.1 Plutomurus gul | reverse complement strand
CACATATAATTTGTAGCAGCTGAACATATGTTTCGATTGGTATATTTAACTAATGTGCCAGACTTTGCAGTCCAAAGCCTTATTAAAAAATTTGAAAGATAATTTCAACTAGCTTTCACCATAGCAGTGAATGCAAAATTCATAGCCTCCGCTCGGGAAAGTCAGTTTCTAGCGTTACGTGAAATGGAACCTTAAAGCTGCTTTCTGGGCTAATGCGATGTGTCCAGAATTCATTATTTACAATTATTTTTGTCCTATTGACAATGAGAATACCAATGTATAAAATAGAGCTACACAAGTTTCTACATGTATTTTTGAGAACGTTTGAATGTTTATATCTGTAAATTACTGTAGAAAGTTGCTCACGGATATCACAAAGAAGATCGAAGGTAATTTCATTTCAAGTTGTAAGGGTTGGTTCCATGCTTTCAGTTTCAGTTCGGTAAATCCTAAAAGGGAAAGAAGTATTAAACAGACACTGGCATTAAAATTCCAACCAGTACCTGAATTAATACTCAAATCCCAATGTGGAACTTTCATGCCCATTGCAGGTACGCACCACAGGTCATGCCAGGGGTAAGGGCAGAGCAGCAGCAAGTCAAACATCGAATATCGCTGTTGTACATTCTCCATGCAAAGATTTATCACTTATAATCGAATTTAAGTACATACAAACACAATCAATTGTTTAAAAAATCCAGGTCTTCTATTTTCATACTAGTATATAAAGCATACAGCTCAGGTTAATCTGCATTCACAATAAATACTGTTTGCTTAAAATTAAGTTTCAATTCGTTGAAAATAAAGTATTTTTATAGTTCAGCCATAACCATTCACTTAATGATACATAATTAAGTATAAAAATTTAAAATATGCCAGAATAATTGTATATTAGAGTTACACATGTACATGGAAACAAAATACTGGCACAATGCAATATGTATAAACTGAAATTTCAAATAATTACATTCATTACGTAAATCCAGAAAATTGTAAGCACATTCATACAATTTGCTGTGTCCTTATATTTGAGGGCATGTATATACAATAAGTGTTAGCTTTTAGAATTGTTAAATTCAGCAATTCCAATGTACGCTAGAAACCAAAAGATTTGTGTACCGTACAAATAAATAGCATAATCAATCGATAGAAGTACCTCAGTTCAACGAGTAAACGATAGAACTATTTAACCAATACGTACATTGCTTGCACAAGCATTTTCTGTCTTTCTCCCAAATTCCACTTAAACGGTTATGACAATGAATAATAAATAATTTCAAAACAGCGAAACGAGCACAAAACAAAACCCTAAATACAGGATTCCTTTTCATCACAGCAAAGTCAATACTCAAGCCATTGTTTTAAGCTATTTAATATTAATAATTTAGCAGACTTTTTCGCAGCTAGCCTTGAATAATAGAAACTATATAATAGTTTCCCCAGAATTGTTTTCACATACAAGCATACGTTTCATTTCCAGCAGTCCCGCATTCACTTCATAAACACGTCAAAATGTCAGTTCGTTTCGCTACGATGTCACCTTAATAGAAAATGTTCCAACTTTTTAAAATTTGCCCCACATTGTCACTAGCCGAATGTCTTTGTATCGGTGAAACACAAATATTTTACATTCAACAGATTTTATGCAAAACCAGTCGTAGTCTCGCGAGTCATGAAATAAAGTAGTGACTTTCAACAATTCAATAATAACACACTGATGATGAAGAGCACGTTCCAATGCCTTCAGTTATGAATAATCATCACAGTTCTTCCTAGCTCGCAGTGAGCCATGCACACTCATTAACCACTTGCTTTTTATAGGCCTTTATGCGTAATAAATGTAGATAATACATTACAAGGAATTCGTGGATACTACAATGATATTATATACTTATATAAGGTATACATACTTTTAGACAAACATACTAATATACATCATGAGGAAAATTCATAAATTGTTGATAGAAATTCATATATTCCGTTTGGAAATAAAACTTCAGCAGAGATTGCATAAATGTAATACTAGGAACGTAGAGGAAAACTTGAATTCCTTGCGTCCGTCAGAGTGGATCGTGTATAGTTCCCCCCTCTCTGATGAAACTCCTCATGTATTAGTATTAGAAGTACATAATTATGATGCATCACAAGAGAAAGTAATTAAAAAAGTTTATTGCATGTTGCTGCGAACAAACACAATTTTACTCTACTGCCTCATGAATATTTAAGACCCTTTTGATGGAGTTGCGTGGGGCCCCTAAGTCCTCACCATAACAAAAACACACACCCCAATACTTCCATTCAATAAATGACATAACTATGAAAATCGCATGAGACAGCCCAATCCATACCAAGTGCATTGTCTCTCATATTATACTGTATAGTATAGTGGAACACTTGCATACTGGCGACCTGTCTCTTAATTTTGACTTTTAATTAAATCATATCATTGTATTCGTCAATCAACACCGTGTAGCACTTCCTTATGTCTTTTACCCATCAGCCTACAGTGCTACAGTAAATAGCATGGAGCTATATACGATCATTAGAATTCAATAAGCATTTACTCTTCAATAAGACATACTCAAGTCAGTCAATGCAGTCATTGAACGGGAGAAACGAAGCGACGTCGTTTCAAATGTTGCAAACAAAGCAAACTTGTTCACCGCAGTTAATTGCAATAGGAGAATATAAGAAACATGACAAAAGTGTGCACGGGCTCAAAAGGCGAACGAACGGGGAAAGACTACCCCATTACACAGCCACCACTGTGTACTTTCACGCAAAGAAAAATACACTTCATTACGGAACGATATTCGAAATAGAAGTTCACAAAACTGGAAAGTATTGGAAAACACGGGTTTAAATACACTCTGCAGAACTTACAGAGTGTATTGTGCATACAAAGCAAATCAGAGTTTTCAATCATTTGAATTGAATTTTTCTCCGACACGTCACTTGACAAGCTATTAAAAGCTAACTTTAGTTTTCTTAGTCAGCAAGTAGAATCTCAGAGAAAAGTTCGCATCACCTACAGCAATATTTTCAACAGCATTACAAGCGCTAATAACTTAAATACACGTAAATATGGAGAAATGGCAAACGACTGTCGTGACATTATATAGGAGAGCGTAGAAGGGACCCACTATACGTACCGCAACACAACAAAAACATATACATGTACATGTACAAACTACTAACAACAAATAATGGCTGTACTGTCCCCTAGAAGTTACGTAAGTAAGCGAAGTAAATAAGTAAAAGTCTTAGCAACTTTAACATAGACGAGGGAGAGGCCAGGAAATTTCCGTGCCGTCTCATAACTCCTTTTCACTTTTTTAAGACTTAGCCAGTCACTCCCACAATGCACACCTAAATTGGGTTTCAATTCTACTTAATACTGTTTCTCCTCCTGGGATTCTAGACTATACATTCGATTTCTCTAGAGTCTTCCTTCCTAGTTTCTTCTGTCTGAACTCTGATTAAAAGGACATCATTTTTCAAGCAAAAATTGCACCGTACCTTCCCATCAGACACATTCAGAGTGGTAGCAAACAAAGAGAGAGAATTCTCACAAACGAGAGGAAAACATAAAACATCCCACGCATAATCACAACGCTGTATAGCGAACCTTTATCTTCATGCCCAAAGATCAAAGAATCAAAAAAATCTCTAACAACACTAGCCAAAGGTTCGACAAAATCTTTGTCGGCTTTGCTTTTTTTTATTCTACGTACTACGACTATGTATACAAGAATTAATACGCTTATACATGTAAATGACAGAACACACAAATTCGAATGTAGAATCCACAGAACAATCATACAACACGCACTGAATAGTCAAAATGCAATAAGAATAATAAAATGATCATTTTGAGAAATAAATAAATTATTACAACTTCGAGGACCAACAAACAACGTGCAAAGAGTAAAAATTACATACACATTTATTATGTAGATAAGATAACATTATAGAACGTATTATATTAGTGAATACAACAGGCATTAAACTAACCATACAAATTTTCCACACAGATGTATAGATAAAACAATTCTGAAAATGTCTACATAGAATTCTAGTTCTTATAAATTATTAGAGCAGTAATAAGGACAGCCAAAGAAATAACTAGAAGAATTAAGTAAGTACATAAAAGTATTTTTAAAAGATGAACGATTAAGTATCCGAGATTAGTTACATCTCATCAATGGAATGGCATGTTGTCAAGTCAGCAGCTGCGTTATATAATAGCAGTTAGTATGTAAGAAGGTTCTAGAGGAGAAGCAGATGAGCGAAGAGAGCCCAAGAGGAAGAAGAATGCATTAGCCGTGGGCCAAATCTCACTTAGCAATCCGAGAACCGTGATCCTTACCCCGTGGGGGAGCGGATCAAGCACTGCTTCTCGAAATTTACCAGATGAGATTAACCCAAGCAACTAACAATTAGTTAATCGTAGTTAAGTAGTACCTACAAGTAGTTAAGTAGTACAGCACACAAACTTAATCCGTCTGTGGTATGTAGTAGCATTTAGTAAGTAGTTTTGAGGAATGTAGTAGTGGTAGTGGTAGTAGTGGAAGTAGGTAGCAGTAGTAGTAGAAGTGAAACGAAACCAATAACAACCTCGTCATGTACTAAAGGGAACACCTCAGTAGTAGTAAACAATGACTAGTAAATGCTATTATAAATTAAAGCGCACAAAAACCAGATCTTAAATAGAGAATTTACAAAGATTTTAAAACAAACTACTCAATTACCACTAAAAAAACTAGTTAAAACTACGATTACATTGTAATATATGCTACAATATCCATGTGGAAAATGCTACAATACTTAAAGTCTGTATACAAATATCTAAATGACAGAATAAATTAAACTATGGGTTAATGTTATAACGGAAATGGCGTCAAAAAGAGAAAGTCTACGAAGGAAAAGTCACTGTTGTTGTCACTTGGCCATTTGCTGAACGACTGACAACTGGAATGACTTGACCGCAAGAAAGAAGACTCGCAAGACTTGATTTTACTTGAAAGTAAATCCAACCCAAATGAAAAGAGGAGTCGTCGACAGGTAGAGAGAAACAAGCATCGCCGTTCACATACCTGATAAACTACAGGTACTCACATACATATAAGTAAATAAAAGAAAATACGACAGCTCCCATGCAACAAACAACCGAGAGGCTCTCCTATAATACGCAATCCAATTGTATCAGGCTAACCACCAGTAAGTATAACTAACATACCCATATTCTTCCCTATGCATTTACAACTGCGTTGAATTCAACCCATATCACATGTAGTCCGCAAACAGGCCGTGTGTATAATCAAACTCAACTTAAAACACCCTCCAGCTCCATCATAAATTATTTGCAATCTAATGAAATGGTCATCTCAAATATGCGCACCGAGAACTACCAGCATTTCCTTTTCCACAATATTGCCAGACCTGACTGATATTCGGGTTAGATAAGAAAAGCTAAGAGCAACCCTTCTCCCCAAATCCGCTCACTTAACTTTAGTTTAGCTCATTGCTGACATTACGTTTATTTCTGAGTTGGGTGAACAGTAGTCGTGAGAGGACAGAGACAATCGACTACTACCATATCACGGTAACAGAGCGGATAGCAGCAAACCATCCATTAGAATCAGCAAAAGTAGTGTGTGTATTTACATATCATGGATAACACCGCTTATTATACATGGGCAAGTCTCGAGTCGTATGACAGCCCAACCGATCGTCCTACATACTATACACACTACTGTACATTGTTTGCCTCTTCATTCCGTGCACAACACTACCCTGGAGTACTGCTATTATGGCTAAGGATGGTATTAAATTCAAACGGAAGGACAGTACACACTTCACAACTGTGAACTAAAGTAAATGAGAAAGCAAAGCTGAACAACAACATGCAAAAGTATAGAGGAGAGTCCTGGTGGCAGATGGGAGCATAACAGAGACGACACAGTGCAATAGCATCAAAACAGGCAGCCTTATGCAACGTGTATGTGCCAAACTGTCTAGGCTAATATGGAGAGCTAGTGTAGAGCTACATAGTGAGAGATAGACAGTAAAATGTAGGCATTATACGTAGTTGTACACTCTGTTTGTCGGTCGCTCTCTGTGTCCCTTGTTCGTAAATACCAGTTGTATGTGTGTCTGCGGCACAATTTTCAGAGCACTGTACTAGTGAAACTGAAATGGTGAAATGAAACCCAATATTAGCATTTCCATTTATGTCCATTGATTTTCCCCAGAATAGATAACCAACACACAGTCAAACTCGAACTTAGAGCTGCGAACACTTGTTCACGATTCACGAATTTCATGAGTCGTTGAATAAAGTACAGAGAGTGAGAGACAGAGCTAGAGCGAGAGAGAGGAAACTAACCAAAACGGATGGCTAACATGTTAATATCCAGACATTCATTCTTGAATCAGTACGTTCTACGTTCGCATTTACATATTCCAAATGAATGCTGTGCACATTCCCTCTTTTCTCTACATTATAGTGCTATTACGAACGTGTTTATCTGTTTCTCTCTTTCGGGGTATTTACTGTGTACACAAAACGCAATAATAGTATGTACGGATCTGCACGTTTAGCCTACCATTATGAATCTCTGTACGTCAATCCAATGAGAAGCCTATCATTTGAAAACTTGGGCAAGTTCCCAATTAACCAATAATAATCAAGTCTACAACTTATCATTACTTTCAATACTACTCACTCCTATCGTCTTCCCTCTCGTCACTGTGGTCGATATAGGCAATACTAAATGCGCTTACATTATTCCAAGTCTCACAATGTATGTACATGCACATAATCATAGTTGCCCGTAATATTATTATGTGTGTTTGTATTCATCATGACAACAAAATACATGCTTACTCTTGCTGCTGATGATTTCCCAAACTAGCAGGGTCTGGTCTGGAGCTACCTAAGCGAGGCAGGCAGTGCATGAGTGTAGCATCCAGAGAGGCTCATGAAAGCTACAGTCAGACGAGAGAGAAAGACTGACGCGCTCACAGGTAGTAATGTTCAACATTGGTTTAGATATTTAAATGCACGTACCACAAACAGAATAACAAGCGTAACAACCGAGTTAATAAATAAGCAGTCTCAGTTCCTCTCTTCATCTTCACCATGAATATTATGGAAGCTAACTATAACGTGTTTACGTAGCCCATTAAAATGCAGAGACAGAGAGGCTATTCATAAGCATCGTAGTGAGAGGAATAAAGGGAAACGGGCACTACTTATTACATATACCACGCTATTATTACGCCACAGCAGCAGCCACATGTGCTGATACACATACAGTATCACATGAAGAACAAACCTTTAAAAGAAAATGGACGACTATAGAAATTAAAAGCAAACCAAAGAAGCCAACTAATGGATTGTCTGTGTATTCGTTACAAAATTCAGTATGTAAATAAACACAACGTAACAGAGAATACAATCAATATAGGTAAGTAACGTACGTAAAACAGACTGCATGAAAGATTGTACATTTTCTAACTACAAAGTCAAAGGTAGACTGACAAGATGGCAGTCATCCTTTAAACATATTGGAAATTAGTCTACTGTAGTATACTCTATAATATGAAACTTTACAAATGCTTTCACAAAGAAAATTATACACTAATTAATGCGTCAACATAACATTGCACATAATGTAAACTCAAATAATAAACAAGAAAAATTATGATACCACTACACAAGCTAATCAGGCAAAATATATTTACAAATAGTACATCATTATAATATCGACAAAAATTTAAATTAAATGTAGTAAGATAATAACTAAATATTGCTCAACAGACAAAAATCAAAATGCACTAACAATAAATAGGTTGGGAACATCTTCAGAGATACGAGCGTTGGTGAGGAGCGGTAGCACTGGCAAAACGACGATATTTAAAACTTTAGAGGCTTTCTAAGCGTTGCCATAAATTCCGGATAGTCTCTAACTGTGTACGGATGCGTGTGTAGATCGTCTGGGCAGTATCAGCCGATAACTTGGGAGTCTCGGCAGGTACCCAAACAGGAATGCCATTAAATAACCCCAAATTACCAACTGATATTTGACACTCGATCACATGCAAAAAGCCATCAAAGTAAAACGGCGTATAGGCACAAAGTCATTGCCACAACTTCATTTCGTGAGCCACAGTCAGTCAACAGGAATTTCAAAGTGCAAACGACAGATTCATTGCTTATGCGGAGTTTAGGTTTATTACTTACTGTGATCTAGTAAATACCGTCTAGGCGCAACATTATATTATTAAATTCTGTATTATCGAAATAAATAACTACAGGAGAGGAAGTGAATGTGTAATAGCACAATAATAACATATTCTTAAGGTATGCTCACTCATAGTCAGTTCCTTTGAAATATAGTTGATCAGACTAGAATGCAGTCATGCTGTCTCATTTTCAGAGTATAATGAGAAATGTATTCCAGTCTATAATGAAACCACTGATTGGGTCAAAGTTACCCTAACTTGTTAGTATAAAATCGAATTGATAAGCCAAGTCATTGCAGATTGAAGTTGCGCCATCACGAACGATATTTATATTTAATAGATAAAGCATGCAAAGCAAACGTACCTTGACTTCTCAGTTGGGAAATGATGCGTGTTTTTTCTTCAATTTGCAAATTTAGCTGGTGGGCTGCGTCCAAACCGGATCTCGCTTTTTCTAACAAACCCTTTTCCATCTCTAGTTCTTTTCTCAGGGCTTCATGAGCTGCCCCTAACTGCACCATCTCTGTCCTTGCAGCCGCTTCAATTGCAGAAATTTCGGCATTTTTTTCTGAAAAAGAACAAAAGGTTGTTTTAAAATGTAAATTTTGGAGGGATACCCCTTCTTAGTATCTCTCTGATTAGTATTCTTAGAACTGAACGTCCATTTTCAATGGGTTCAGAAAAATACACATTCTATTTGTCTTTTGTCTCACCTTTTTGAAATTGTTCAAGGACAAAATGTAAATTCTGTAATTGGTTGTTGAGTTTGTAAAGTTGGTCTTCTAAGGAAATACTTTGGGATCGAGCAAAATCTCTCTCAGCGGTAAGTCGAATGATTTCATCTCGAACATCTCCATTCTTTTCACTGTAAAACAAAATTATAAATTATGAAATCACAAAATACGGAAAACAGTCAACCATTATAATCAATAAAACGATTCTCTCATTATTTAGCAGCTAGTCCTGAAAAGTCTTTAAATTGATTTGCTACGTTACCATGTATTTAATTTGAGCTGCTGGTGGCTGTAATACCTATCCGGGTAGACTTCTACCTAGCTTCGTTTAACCCTTTGTCAATACCTCTAAATTATAATGCGCCCACATCATCTATAATGCAAATCTATCCTGCCTTAATAATGTTTTCGAATAAACAGTAGCTCGACTAGACAACCCTGTCTCAGATATACCAAATTATCTATTCAAAAGCGCGAATTGCGTTTTACCCGATCCAATAAATCAATCAATACGAACGTCTACGAAGAACGTCCGTAATGAAAGGTACTTTCAATAAACGCTACAAAAGCATGCCTACATTTGACATTCCCGGAATTAAGTGGGCTACGTAAAGGGAAAGCAATTCTGCTACGAACCTGATACACTAATAGTCGAAAATAGGCTTTCTCGAGCCACAGCAAAGCATATGAGCAAGTACACAAAATTGAATTTCTGTAATGTGCATTTGAATTTCTTTTATCCAATAACTACAGCCCTCTGTTATTCTTTTCTACACTAATCCAAAGGTAGAATCCTCAGATTACCACAAAGAACATAAAGTCCAATCTTTTTTGTATGTGGATTTTACTGATCGCTCCCTATTAAATTCCTTTTAGCCCCATACACAGGACGAATTACTGTTCTACTTCCATGTATAAGTCAATGGAACTTTCCCAAAATGAAAACTTACCTGTCCAGTAATGTTTGTGTAATTTCCTTCTGGAGCTCACCAATTTGAACTTTCAGCCTTTTCTCATTCTCTTCGCTAACCAGAGCTTCGCTTGTATATTGCTCTTCCAGGTCCACCAGATGAGTCTTAAGCCTTTCCAGATCGGTCTCTAATTTTTCTATACGGCTTTCCTTTTCCTTAACCTGCAAAATAATAGTACAAAATTAGTTATTTTACAAAGACCAAGAACTGCTCCTTTTCCCAACAACGTTCAATAATGAGCTGCTTACTTTCATAATCCACCCCTTCTCCTTGTCCAAAAATGTAGATTCAATTGACGCTAGCATTTCAGCATGCTGCTTTTCTGCATTATCGTCTTGCTCCGTTTGTGTGGCAGCAGATGACGTGTCTTTCACAACAGCGGGACTCGGACTAGAATTCTGCTTTAAAGTACTTTGCTTCTGAATAAATGCGACGTTTGATGGCCCATCAATTACTTCAGTGTCACATGATCGTCCGTCTTCCTCGCCACGCTCATCTTCAATTATTGTTTCCAAACCGAAAGAATCGACTTTGGGAGGGAAGAAATCAATTACTGCCGGTTTCACAATCGTCTCATTAATATTTTTTCCGTCAATTGAATTAGTATAGACTTTTTGGGAACTCAATTTTGTCACTGTCCTTTCCAACGTTGCTTTCGTCTCAACCAAGTCCTTCCACACGGACGACAGTTGCCGTAGAGTGGTAATTAAAATATGATTTTCTGGAGGTAAATGTGACGGGAGTTTAAGCTTCACTGACAATACTGATTGACCATCAATGATGAAATCGGAATGTAAAATTTGGAAAATTTGATCATTCAATTTGGCGTTCGCCTCTTCTGTCTGATCCAAATCCGATTGCAGAGAAAGTAGTTGGGCACGAAGTTCGTAGAGATCGTTTTGGTAGGAGTTGCAACGTTCTTCTACTTCCTGAATTCAAAAGAAAGGATGAATAAATCTAACAATATTCCAGTTAACTGCATATAAAAGTTATTACGAAAACTGTCTGACTCATACCCGAACATAGGATTCGTCATAGTCGGACTCTTCCGTGGATGTACAGACGCTTATCGCTTGAACCTGAATTTGAGTACTTTGTGTTGTCTTTTCGGACTCGCCTTTAATTTCGGTTTCAGGTCTAGATACATGATCGGGCTCGCTGACAGGTGGAGTTGACTCATCTTTCTTCTTCGCTTCAAGTAGTTCCTGAAACAACAACAGAAATAAGAAACTTTATTGTTTTAACGTCCCCTAGAATAAACTATGACTAAATTAATATGGTATTCAAATCAACAACATTTACACTCACACTTCAACACACCAGTATCAGCCATAATAATGTTTTGAAAACAAAAGGCAATAACGTTATTATGACTAACTCAATAATTGCTCTATTCATTCCTGATTTTCAAACAAGCCTAGTCTCAATTAGCGATTTATATTGGGAGTGACTTGTAGTACAAAAGTGGTATATCTTATATATAAATGAAAAATGACTGTGCAAAACACAACTTTTATTATTTTCATTGTGATGCAAAAAATATTCTTCCCTTTGTTTCTACGTTCGTACTACATCCAAGTCACATGTGACTCACGTTGGTATTGTCTTTATGTTTTGGAATGGGAGTAATATTACTGTTCACATTCCAATCATAAAATTAAAGCTGGTACTTGACCGTTGACCTACTGCACGGTTCACATCTATACGCTCCAAGACTTTTTAACTCACTCGGGTCAGTTATGGCTTTTTCGTCTTTAAATAAGCTCACTAGCAGTGTTGACTTAACTTGGCCCTGAGTTGCACGATAAAAATTTATTCAGCTCTCATATCTATATCTATTACGTGTACATTTATATATATATACGTATTCACTTACTTAGTTAGCAGTCTGCTCTGTTCGTGGGAAACCAATATGCATTAAATGAAATAAAACGCACTGCGTGTCTTTCACGAGGAAAATAAAACTTGAAACCTAAACACCAGAAAGCCGCGAGTTAAGAGAAAAAGAGAACTCTGGTATTGTAATGGAAACTTGATAGGGGTAGAGGTAGAAATAGCTGTGTACCGCTCTCTGGTCTCAAGTCTCACTCACTTACTCACTCAATTCTTATCAGTAAAACTCCCTTCTCCGGTGTGCAAGCGCTAAAACTTACACTAGGGTCTATCACTTATTACTACAATTATAATTCTATTTCAGACGAATGCCTATAAAGTCACTTCGTCAAAGATTTACAGATTTACTCTGAAGTGTCCGACACAAATAGCTATATCAGGGCGATAAAATCGACGCAAAGAATTGCAGCAGTATAAAGGGCTTTACTGTTTATGCACAACTAGTTAGAATCTATATAATATGTATATGATGTGTAGATACACCACATATTTCACACAAGCACGAAACCGATTATATTGCGCAGGTACTCCCTGATGTGTTACAGGATTATTAATGGAAGTATTTGTATTTATATTTAGGTACATTACTAGCTGTGCATGATCAAATTGAAATGCAGCAGTTATTAATTGAAAGCCTAATTCGAAAGAAAATCGGAAGAATCGCTCTTCCCAATAAGGAATGGAAAGAAATCTCTTGTGTGCATCCAATTTCATGTAGAAGGTAAGCCCGCACTAAAAGTGTGGCGAATAGGGACCAACTCCTAGATTAGTGATTCCACGCTCCACGCGAACCACACTATGTATGTTGTAAGTTTTTTCCTGATTGACTGAATAAGCCAATACTTCAGTGGTAGTGCTCTCGATTCTTTTCCGGGGAAGCAAGGCTTTCAATTTTTCATACAAAAACCTGGGTTAACAATTTTCAATCAATACGTATCCACGATTCCACATGTTCCGTCACAATCCACCAACTTTTCCTTACAGCACAAAATGTGCAATTAAGCTCCTCTGTAGTAATATGAAACTGCTGCTTGCTGCCCAATCCAGCTATCATGTAAAGAATTCAAGTCTCGCAAATCGAACTGATAATTCTAGTGTTTCATATCCTCCACATATTGTCAATGAGCAGACTACCTTCAAAATTACACAAATGTACGAGGGGACGACTATGACAGACGGACACAAAAAACACCAGTGTGTGTGGGCAGCCCGTATGTGTATGCATTACTAATAAGCTTCGTGACTCTATAGAGAAGGTAGCCAACGATTTTCTCCGTATTATTACGTCAGGTACTAGAATCTATAAGAGTACTAGTTGTGCACTAACAGAAGAGAACCTGTCATTTTCTATTCGTAAGGCTAGCAGACGTACACCCATACGTAATAAATACGCCGAATCGGAAATGTAATGTCAATGCAACCTCAGCATTTACTGTTAACATTAATTTGAATCCGCGAAGACATCCGCTTGTACAAAGGCCAGTAATGAATACACATGAAATCGAGAGTTTTACTTTATAACGGCCAATTCAATCATAATTACCGTCCCTTTATCATTAAAACAGTATTCCACGCCATATAAAGACGAAAATGATATAGGGTGGACCTGAATTTGTTTTGAAATATTTCGGCAGTTCCTTCGCAACGAAGTACACACTTATGGCATAAATCAGTAGAAAATAACTCTTTCCTAAATGGTGATTTATAAAATCAAAGCTGCTATTCAAATTCCTAAGACAGAAGCCAAAAAAATAGAATGATGATGAATCGTGGATGAATCAGACATCTTTACGGTTTTAGTTTCCATTATACTCTGAACAGTATTTTATTTAGTTCAACCTTCAACCTCGCCAATAATATTGAGAAATCTAGTTTAGTTATTTGCTCCAAGTATTTTTTTTGTCTGTAAATTATCGTGTTATCTGGTTCACACGGTTAAAATTTGCTGACAAAGATGCACCGACTATAAACTTATAATTGCCAACGCCTTGATGTTTCGCAACCAGGCAAGTCTAGACTACACTCTAGATATTAACATTATGTGAACACAAATGATAACCAAGTTATTTTATTGCTGTCAACGTTTCAGACAGCAAACATCTTTTAGAAATCACTAATATCTTCGGTAAGTATATGCATATTCATTCTACGCCCCTAATTATCGGTGCCCTCAGATCCAATGTTCCATGACCCCATTAAATAATTAAATCTATGTATACGCTTCACATAGAGATATCCGAATTGCGATAAGAACTAATAAAGAATATGCACTGTAAATCAAATTATTTCTCCACATAATACAGTTTCTCTTTATAAAAGCATGGGAAAATAGTTTTCTAGTTTCAATTAATTGCAAAACACACAAAATTCCTGCGTCCACAAACAGAAAAAAAATTTATACATGACTATGCGCACATATTTATGGATCTTATGCTTAACAAGTATGTATACGCAATTATCAGCATGCTGCACATGACTAACGTTGCTACTACTACATAAAGGATTACAAAGCGTTACATGCAAAGAGACATAAGAGGGAAACATATTGTCCTGTCTAGATGCAAAGGCATTCAAATAGAATTATTTAGATGCCTATTGTAAGCACCAGAGGGGAAAATTTATGGATGGCAAACACATCCTTACATCACATTGCATTACTAACTATTACACATCAACCAAGGTCAATTTAGGAAGACTTCTGTGGAGGTAATGCACATAGTGAGCATGTAGTTGTATGCATGCTACATAGTTTCATGAACATGTCCGTACCGATAGATGTGTTTGCCGTAGCAAAATATTTCAGCCTGCTGTTGGAACATTATCCAAGACAAAGTTCACTTACCTGAAACGCAGACACAAATTTGAGCGATTCAAGTATCAAGTTTCATGCATTTAATTCCTTATAATAAAGCAGAATTCAATTGGATGCAAATGAATTACAAGACAAAAATTGTACACAATTTTATGAAAAATCAATATGGATGCTTTGTTCAATAAATGCTGCATGCAGTGGCAATGAATCTTTCATTATGTTTACTAAATTTGAATCGCTACCTAATAATTTTCTCTTTTCAATAAGAAATAGCTACATACAGAGTATGCATTATGGAAATGTGTGTAATAAACGCAGTCGGTGGTACTTTATTCACTATTCTACGCTACTCCCTACAGACTCTAAACATGTAAACGTTTACTGTAAAATATGTATGCACATAAACGCGTAGTCGCACTCAAAACCGAGAGACGAATGATAATATTACACCTAGAGGAAAGTTTGCTGTTAAAACACATTCTTTCAGCACCTCCACCGTCCACCACTCAAACTGTTAATAAAAGTTATGGTACTCTTTTTGCCTTCAGTTTTCAGAGCACCAACCCCTTGCACACTAGCGCTTCAAGTACACCGCAGATAATACAAATGCACAAAAGTGTATTACGTGTACATACATAATAATAAGGCTCTGTGTTCACCCTAAAATGTAACGGCTACACTCCAATAACTACTTATGTTATGCTATTTGTTAAACTGTCACTTTTGTGATAAAAAAGCAGGTCAATTTTCATGTTATCTTAACATTTGCACCTCTCCACACAACCAACTGTGCATTTTAGCACAACGCAACGTACTCTTCAGGCGTTCAAAGCAACTGTTCTCATCAGCGTAATTGTAATTACTGCTTTTACAGGCTGATTCAAAATTTTATGGACTAGTAACCATTGTTAATATCTAGCAAATGGCAAACCGTGGCGAGTATATAGGTATAAAAGTAGCTTTTTATATTTACTATTCAAGATTTAGTGTCCAAAAAATTGACCTACTACACCCCCAAATGGGGAAGAAAACTGACTCGTTTCCAGAACTGACAAGAGTCGTAATGCAATACCAAAGTCAATGACAGGAAAATGTCCCGAAATTAGTTAAGACATGCCATGCGTGCATATGTATCATTCGAACCGTCTCTTCAAGACCTTTCGAATGATATGGCCCAGGCTGGGCCATATAGCATCCCAACACGTCCAAATTTGCTACCCAGCCAATCTACGGAATCTATACAATAGGTTCCTGGAGAGAATTCAATCCCACATCTCATTAATTTTGAATGATAACATTTAAATATCTGCAAAAGTTTGCATTTAACCAAAGAGGCTACTTTTTGGCAGCTATAAATGTTCTATAAACACTAATGTGTTTGTCAGTCTGAATTTATATACACTGGCTAAACTTTAGCTCTGATAAAAACGCTTACAAGAAGAGCGCGCTCCACCTCACTTATGAACATTTCATTTTAAAGCCAAACAACTAGGTCTTATGCAGACAATAACATACTCATATGTGATATATGATGTGAAATGTGATTTTTGGAAATCAAAGGTTTTAAAATATTTACTGTGATTCTTGAGAACTTTTCACTACAACCCAGCAAATGTGAGGATACGTCCCCTCCCCTCAATTTCACGAAAACATGAGATTTGTATTTAAAAAATATGGTTCCTCGAAATCATAGGTTTCAAAATATTTTTCAAAATTTTGAATATACCTAATAATAAATTTTTATTTGTGTGGCTTTGGATGGCACACAGAGTTCTAGTTCTATTTGTCACCAAATCATCCACAAATTAAAAGTATGTTGATATATTTATCACTGTAAATATTTTAAAACCTTTGATTTCCAAAAATCATACAACAACAATCAACATTCTTTTAATTTTTGGATGATTTGGTGACAAAAAGAACACAGTGCAGCAGCAACTGTAAAACGAAGAGCGACAACTTTGGATGGGCTCTGGAAACTCTTACAAGATAAGTGTGGAAAAGTCACACCCGAGCTTTCGATTCCTGCAAACCACCACTGCTATATAATATCGAAAAACAATGGGGAACACGTGCAAAACCCGCCATCTCCAGCTTTAATTTCCTAAGTTATAAGTTATAGCTAACTAGTATTGAAATGTTGAGTCACCCTTCTGTAAAAGCGCAACCCTAGTACTTAAGAAAAGACTGTCCTGATTGTGGTTTTACTGTAAAATGAATCAGGTGTAAAAAGGGGCGTGAAGCCTACAGGGGTAGAGCAGACCTAGCTACACAGTGATGTCCATTTCACTTTATTCAGGGAACATCAAGTGGAAAACCTATTTCTTTGCCGAGAAGATCATGCACTGCAAAACAAATGGCTACTCTGTATTAGACTAAAGTCACATCTTATTTACATCATTATTATGGCCCTAACATCTTTAGTTGTCTAGACTAATTACTGTGAGAATGCATGTACTGATCTGATCAGGTGATCAGCCTGTGCTCTACATATCCACCACGCTGTCGATTAGCCAGATGAATAACCAACTCGTACTGCACCGTGGTACCACCAACAATACGAATCTCTCCAGATTATGCAGAGAAGCGTCTTGTCTCTGAAGAGAGATGGTCTACATGGAATTAGCTATCAGCAAACCAACCGTCCACATTGCCTTCCTCAGCCTAAGCTACCACCATTTATATAAGGATAAATTTCACATATATTTGTAAAATTCCTAAAAATGACCTTTTCAAGCATTCTATTTAACAATGAAGCTTGTCCATTTTAACACATTATGACAAGTGGTAAGCGTAATAATAACATAATGTAAACCCTTGTGTTACAGAAGGTAAAATACGGTTTTCACGTAGTACTCCCTAAACTAAAGTAGAGAATAGTAGATGTAAGGACGTTCAAACTACAAGTTAACCAGAACACTTTTGCTTTTGCTATAAAAGGGTTCAGGTCTACCATTACATTATAGCTGCATACATTAGTGTAAAAAGTGGTGGAAGCGGCCAGCCTAATATTCCAGCCCAATTTCTGTAATAAAAATCCTACACCATACTGTAAGGAGGACCATATTTAACATAAATGATATGCTGCTCTGTGAATTTCCCGTGTCTGTCTCCTGTACACGAATACATTCTCTCATGTGTGCAGGTAGTAAATAACAAGCCTCTCCACCTACATTGTTTCATTTCTCGCACTGACTTTTGGCTGGGGTGAAGTGAAATGAACGGTGGAATATTCATGAGAGCCATTCTACTTTCCATTATACTTTATTCCTCGCAACAGTAACGCTCACAGTTTCTAGACGAAACTCGTCTTTCTCTACATTCTAGGTCACATTTAAGCTACGTGTCTTGGAAAATATTAAAATGTCTCAGTGCTGACTAAAAACCATGTCTACTGAACTGAACTCAATTCTCCCTACAACTTCAGCCCGGACGATCTCCCAATTGAATCAACCGTGCTCAATGTTTATACAAATACTACCATTACATTCTACTACTTGAGCATAGCGTACCTAAGTACCTAGACAAAAGATTTCTAGAAGCCAAGTCACCAAGCCAATCCAATCAAACCATTCACACTTTCCATACATACACTACAACACTTTGTAACTTTATATAATATTTTCATGGATGAATGTATGAATGTATGTCTGACAAAAAAATTCTCTCTGCACAACCCACTTGGTTACATAACAAAACTTCCAACCGTTTCGTATATTTAGAACAATAAAACAGGGTTGGTGCTGTACGTACGAAATACAGAAGAGTACTTACTTAAGTTCTCTAGCACACTCATATCAGTATAGAGCCACAACAAACTAAACAATTGTTGGATTGAAGTGAAAGGACTGGAATGCATAGTTTATAGAGAAGTCTGGTCTTGTATTATGAATGTACAAGCACATACACTCATATTGTTATGTAGTCTACTACATACTTACTATACACACCTTTAGCCGGGTCTACACTAACACATAGGCCACGAGTGCATGTATAGGTGCAAAGAAACTCTTGAATAATGAATAAAAAGAGAAGGAAAGGAGAGCATTCACGTGGAAATCATGCAGTCAGATTAGATGAGAGAGAACGAACGGAAGAACAAGTACAATCACAAAGAAACTCGCCTAGACTGCACCAAGAACAGTTGACTGAAAACTGACAAAGAAAGATAGCTGATTGTCAGCGTAAAAGTGACGATGTACGTAGGTGGTTGATTGTAAAATAACCGAACAGCTACAGAACCAACAATGTAGACAAAACTCCAGGCCCACCCACCAAAATTCAATATTTGAACTCCATAGGGGAAAATTATTCATTAGAAGTTTATTGAGGTGAGCTGGCGAAGCTGAGACTATTGGATTGCTCAAACCATGGCAAATGTGAATACAAAATTCCACAGTCCCAACCCATTAACCAACAAACAAGAGAAAGCTTGTTGTACGGACTGTGTAAAAATTATAATGCTGAAAAAGAAATGCCGAAATAAAATACCTAAGACTGCTCTTAATTGGATTCAATAGGTTTCAGTCTTGCACGAGGAGAAAAATTCACGAGCCAGAAGAAAGTACAACACATGACTATATGGCGACTTCATAGTACAGAGAGAGAGAGAGCATAATAAACACGAGGAATCTAATGCTAACGTAACTTAATATGAGACATAGAGAAATACTCGAAAAATAAAGATAGGAAAAGCATGAGACTGTGGGGACTACTCGCAAGAGCCTAACAATAATCCTCATAGAACATGTATAGGCTCTTATACATTTTTATTAATCTATCTTCAGTGCTACACATGCCACACACACACATACTCTCTCTCTTTCCCTTCCATAGAGCTAGAGAGAGTGAGAGGTTTTCTTGCATATATGAAGTAGTGAGAGTGGTCGAGCTCTCTTGCCATTTTTATGGCTTTGCAATAGTGAAGTGGAAAGAGAGAGAGAGAGAGAGAGAGAGAGCGGCTATTTCTTTCGATAAGTGAAATGAACTGAAGGTAGAGTAACGTACCTATGAGTACTCTAGTAAAAGTATTGAGTATTAGATAGATGGATGGATTGCAAGAGCTTGAACTGGGAAATTTTATCGATTGCCTAATATACAATAGAATAGCTAAGCGCTCACATTATATGTACAAGTTAGTCCTTAGTCCATACCTTCTTCTCTCACATGGCAGTCAAGTCAAGTCAACCGAACCGGCCCAAGAGCTCCGCTAACCAATTCACCTAAAGAATGAAAGAGGAAGGAAGACACACTATATTATGTGTGTGGCGTGTGTATTCAATGGGTAGACACAATAAGTGGAGAATTGAATGTATGCACCATCAGGCATACTATCTATCTCTCTATGTGTGCCAGGTATTACAATACTGGCACACAACCAATGCCATGTACGTGTATCTATCTACCTAGTCTAGTATAGAGGACCTGTCGTACAGTACGCACACATGCACAGTACAAGGTAGACGACAGACAGACAGAGAGAGAGAGAAGACGACACACGAAAGCCAAGTTTTACCTCACCGCTCACACGCTAAAAGACCACTAATGTGACGAGCTAAAGAGATGGACGGATACAAAAGGAGCAGCCGAACGAAGCGAACCAAACAAGCAGAGACACACAGAACGAAAGAGATAGAGAGACGAGAGCCTCTTCAACTTTATGTGGCAATACTAGGAGCATGAGGCTCATCGATTCAGAATCAATCATTTATCGGCTTTACCATGGCAAGAAACGACCAACAAACAAATGCCGGGTCGTCTCTTCTATCTTTTCTTGCACACTAATCCAGCATAATAACTGCAGTTCTAATAGTATTTGCGGCCCCATCTTTTTTATCCTCCATGAATTCTACAGAACTTATATATGGCTTCTCCTATTTAATGTTAGCATAAAGCTAATGTCCCTATAATATATGGGACTTTAATATATTATATATAGATAGCTACAGTGCAGAAGTACCTAGGTACGAGTATATACTTAGAGCTTACCTGTCAGGTAGGTTCGGAGCCTCTTCCTTCAACTCCTCTCTTTCCACTTACACACTTATTATACCATACCACCACGGGTGCACTCCACCAACGTACTTCTTACCTTCTTCCTCATTCACTTTCTTTTCTCATGTGTAGTATCACTCACGCAGTCAACCATCTACGCATATGCATACGTACTTTCATCTTATATTTATACCTACAAGTTTCCCAGTTTCTTCTGCCCCATTCCTCTATATATTCCTTTCCACTCCTGCTACTACTACATCTTAACCGCTACAACCACACAGCTAACAACAAGATTGCATGTTGTACTCTATAGAATGAAGTCATGCTTTAAAAATTGCGTATTTGTAAGAAAGCACACCATACGGGCCACTTTACATGAGACATGGTATACTGATTAATACTGAAGTTGGTATCTTACCTTTCCTTCTCACTACAGAGGTAAAACTACGGCGAATGCGGGAAACGACGTGAACTCAACAGAGAGACAGGACAAACAGACAAGACAGAAGGTGCAGCACACACCGCCGTCTGGACTCTGGACATGCCAAACCCACGAGAAAGCCACCGAGGACATGTGGTCGTATAATATAATGCACAGACAGAGAGAGAGAGCACAACAACGTACTACACAAGGGTTGAAACCCATTCTGATCGGTAAAACTCTGGCTTTACTCTCACTCCACTCTCCACAACCTTTGTTAGCAAAGTGCATAAGAAATGGGAATAGGACCGATGTACGTAGTAAGTATGTACAGACGTAATATGTACACAATGCATATATTCCATCATGATGGAACAACGACATACCCTGAGACTTCGTTGTCGCTGTCCTCCTTACTTTAGAGTGTGTGAGTGTGTGTGTGTATGTATGTAGTAGTTGTAGTCATCGTCGTGCACTGTTTGCAATCAAGTTAGTCAAGTACAAGGCTTGTCTCTATCTCTGTACCTACAGTAGTTCTCCTCGTCCAAGAATTACCTAGTAGCAATTCGTCAGCGAAAATTGAAGCTTCTTTTACTACTTCTACCACATATCTCTAGTACATTCATAGGACAATAATAATTCTCTGCCGTAGTAGTAGCTCTCTGCCTGCATTAAAGCATCCATCTATCGTCAGATAAACACGAATACACATTAAAGCCTCGCCTTGCCTCTTGTGTCAATCTACCATGAATTTCTGAGAACTAACGTCACCCGATGACTTATAAAATATGAGCACACACACTCCTCACTCCACTAGTCAACTCTTCAGTCACAAGCTACCTACAAATATAGTTTATAGCAAATAGCTTCCAAAGTAAAATATCATGTGTAATATCAGTGTATTTTGTTGTTCAAATTTTTACCAAGTCATCTATATATACCACTGTGAACGCATAGTCATAATAAAACGGCCATAATCAGTCTGCATTTCTATTGTTGATAATTTATCTGTAGATAGGCACTTTACACATGTACACAATTCTGAAGTGTACTGGATGCTTCTTCGAATAATAACACGATGTCATCATCTTATTTCATACTTAGTCTCACTGGTAGCAAGTCTTTCAGACTGTCTGATACGATATCAGTTTATAAATACCAGTCTCTGTACGAAACTTAAACAGTCATTTATCCCGCACTTATCATTATTCTCTCCCCGATGTATGGACAACTACTTTTTAAGATGAAAATGTGCTGTTCAGACGAAATGTGGATGTGTACCCATATTGATACACAGCAAAGAAGTCATTGTGACAACAAAACATAATATACGCAAACCCCTTTGGAACAGTGATATGTCTCGCTGTGAGTATTTGAAGTAAAAACTGAAAATTTTAAAACCTGATTCAATATCCGCGAACGAAGTCACTAATAATGATACATTTTCCCAAGCGTTAATAATAAATCTCTTCTAATTATACCATTAAATGATAAGGTTCACGTTACTAACAATAACCTTTCAATGAGCATTACTCACCTTAATTACTAGGTAATGCAAATATCGTAAATACGCAAATAATTTTACCATGTACCATGTTGGTAAGCCATTGCATTGTAAACAGAATTCATATGATACGTTTGTCGCAGGTGTAAAACACCGACTACATTTGAGATACCGACACACGCCACAATAATCTATAAAAATTTACAATGCATACAATACTCGATTTCAAACGTAATTTAAAGGAAGAGTTTCACCTCATACATAAAATAAATATTGATGTCATCTAGCTAAGTAGAGTAGAGTGATTAGTAGATTACAAATCCCCCATCAGACTCCGATTGCACTGTACTACCATTAAAACTTCAGTAAAACAATGCATACACAAGGGGCTTTTTTATGTAATGCCCAAACGAGTGTACTGACAATTTTGTTGGCTAAAACGATTTTCTTCCCCAAAAGTACGTAAACTTGGTAGTCTGTATTATAGATCCACAGAGTACAGAAATGCAAAAGTAATTCCATTGAGATTTCCTTCCATTTACCAGATGGAAAGACAAACAAAGTCATATACAGTGGATAAAATATGTATGCATACATAAGCAAATGTATACAATCACAAAAGGTTGAGTTATATTCAGCATTCTGTAATTAAGTCTCAACCAAGTCTTTTCCGACTATAATTGCAGCCTTCATATAACGCACGACATGTAGGTTGTCACAACGCATATACATTCGTCATGTACAACAAATGTGCTGATTGTGAATGAACAGTTAAATATAATATTAAATGGTGAACTCTAAACTCAACTTCTAAGTCCAAATGCTAGCATAGGCACAAAAGTCATGCAGTCATAAGTTGACGTGACCGAGACGACTAAATCAGCAGACTAGCTACCAAAGACAACTAAGTATTTATGATTTGAGCAAAATGAGGACACTTTCTATGTAAGCCTGTAACACAGCTTAGTATATACGAAAGTATGAAATGTACTGACTATGTACATTTTCTTTGTACACCCTAAGTACAATGCACATTATGAGAGCTCACGCATTACCAAAGTACATAAAATTATCACTAGTATAACCTCTCTATAAAAATACATTCTGTAATCTAAAAACTTACACAAATCCCAAACTAACTCTGCAACTAAAATTATAGGACTTATATTGAACGTCATTCATGCACACGCATTATATGTATAAATACAACTACTAACAATAAGTAGTAACAAAATTTGCACTAATAAAGATAGTAGTTGAGATGCGGAAATACTGAAGAGAAAACAGACATAACGTAATTAGTACATTACCTCAGCTGAAAAACTATAAACCAGGGAAAAGTTGGCTAAATCACGAACTGCGAATTGTCTTGTTATGAGGTAGCCGTCAAGTCAGGTGAGTAGAGCACAGAGTATGCCACGTTTTCAGCTTTAGCAGAGAGATCAATTTGATTTTCTTCCCTCTCGTACAGTTTTATGAGGTAGGTGTAGGCAACTCGGTCTCGTTCACTGTTGTTACTACAGCAGTTGACGAGAAGAAGCCAAGGATGGTTGTTCGAGAGTACATTCGAGAGTCTCTCTCTGCAAAGTGCCGTACATAGTGGTAGTAGTAGTAGAAATCGTTTATTGCTGTTACTCAACACTTGAGTGAATGAAGGAGAGTGGACTCGACTCGAAGTCCGGAACAACTAGTTGAGATCAGGATCAAACCACTACTAACGAGCAGCCAATAAGAGAGCACCTGCTAATAAATGCAGAGTGTAAGAGTAGAGATGAAATCGACACCACCTTGCTTTCTTTTCTCACCTCTGTCTAACTCTGATTGCCAGCTTTATCTTCCGTTTTCCCCTCGTACATACAAAACTCTATACTAATACTCTCTATCCTTCACTGTACTCTACTCTGTACGAACGTACACGATCGTGTGTACTCTGTCTTATAATACACCTAACCAGTTTGGCCCTACTGCTGCTCACTCTTCTTCGCTCCACTAATAATCCTTACTACTTTTGTTCTCTAGTCTAACTAATGCTAAGGCTCTCTTTCTCTCTCTCTCTCTCTCTCTCTCTCACTCTATTCCTCTCTAAGGACGTTTCAGGTGTCAGGTCATGAGTTCGAAGTCCGAACAGACAGAAAATCCCGAGAGCACTGAGAGAGAGTCAAATTGACAGAAAAACTTATTGTTTTCCTTCCACAGCCACCCTCATTGGATGACCCCCTGTTCTCTAACACAGTCTCCTCTACAATCAACCAAACCACATTTATCACCACACAATTCTCCTAACTAACTAACAATAAGTGCTTACACGCATTACAACACGGCATAGATAGAATGCGATAAAAGAGGATACGTTTCTTCAATCTGCCACCACACACACACACATGTACGCTACGCTACAGTACATACTGCCCCATGTGCAAAGGAATAGAGCAGAGCCGTGTGCTGTGTGACTACAAATAGTATTCTACGTTAGTAGCCTGTATGGTAGTGCGTCAAAATTTACCTGTCTGGTCTTCACTCTCAAGTGCTGGCAAGTATCTGAGTTTCTGCCTATTATAATGTATTTCCTCCACTAAATACATTGCTACGTTTCTCCTCTGTCTCTATGTCTCTCTCTCTCACTGAAGCCACACAGACCCCACTCAGCACATTCAAGTGCCTTGGTAATGTACATAATATCAAATGCATGTCTTACAAAGCAGCAGCAGTGTGTAGTAATATTTTTCCATGTGCAAGAACATACGTACAACATTGTCAGGACACATACACTGAACTACTCTAATCATCCACTCCTTACTTCACCGGCCGCACAAGAGACATATTGGAGTTAACGCCAAAACCAATAGCATAGTCAGCTACATCCCATTTCATTCTTTAAGTTACTCAATCCAAGCCACAGGACTTATTGACATTATGTGCTCACTAATAATAGTAGAAAAGTACTTTTACTGGTACATGTTTGCTTACGAACGCAACCTCGCTTTATTGTCCAGGTATACACACACGACTGTGGAAGATATAATATACATCGATATCCGTGAAGCAACTTGGCTCCCATCATCATCGTGACAATTCACTCTGGTTACATATTAGAACACCAGTATCTCTTCAGACATTCAATTTCCCCCACAGAATTTACAACAAAGTTAGTTGTCATACCGAAAAATAGTAAATGGCACAGTATACAGCTGCGAGATTTAAACATTTCTTTTTCCGAGAATGATTAAACCGAGTTAACCCCAGAGACTGGTTTTGTCATTCATAGGAGGGTCACTAAATGATTGGTATATATTATTGGTAAATGCCCTGCATTATATTTACTGGCCTAATAGAAAATCTAACATTTCATATGAAACCGAACCTTGCCCAATTAGTAATGGATAGCAATTTTTTGAAAACTCTCCGATACCCATACCAATACATACAACTCGAATTAGGATTATACACCAGCAATCTGATATCTACACTAATTGTAGCTGTATGACCCCATCGACTGCGCCAAGAGCACACGCAGATATTTTGTGGATGAGTTCATACGCACAAGTACAAACAGTTCCTGTGAGAGCGTTTGTATGCGTGCATCGCTGGCACATGCAGAAGTTTATTGGTAGTACACACGTTAATACTTACGTAATGAATATGGGAAAGGCTCTGTTGGCACACCTTCATTACAATATAATGAAATGACTCAAAATAATCTATGGGAGAATAATTTAGAAACCTATGTATGTATTTAATGAACCCTTATCAATTAATTTTTGAAATGCTTAACTGAACATAATTAAAACATTGCTTAAGCAATACGATTATCCACGAGTATTTCTCTTTTATTGTTTGCCAACGCGTAAACTATTCATTCTAGTTCCTTGTTCATTGTTGTTTACCATTTTCATATTGTTGTAAAAATGTCAACCAAACAACAAACAAAAGGTTTATTAAATGTCCAGTCAAATCCACAGAGTAATGTATGTTTAGAAGAGATTATAAAATATTATGCAATTGTTTTGAATTCGAATCAAACCATTGAAACTGAAAAAAATATATACAAATATCTCTACTCCATACTTTGCTTATTAGTAATTATTCCCAGGGAAAATAAGTACGCTTTAAAAACCTCCCACTAATTTGCATACAATTATTTATGCCATTTAATATCTCTATAACATTCGAGCAAAATATTAGTCCTGTCTAACTCGAGCCTCGAGTCAACTTAGATATAGTCACTTCCACACCATAGAGGAGGAAAATCGTGTAAAAGATTGGTCAAATCTCATGAGCTTGAGTTTAGTTTTGCAAAATTCTCACCCATTATCATAGAGGTGGTAAATATTTATGGATTTCGAGTGTTGACAGCTTTTTTCAAATTTTTGTTACTGTACTGAAATGTGCGGTGCGTCTCTTAGAACCAACAGAATGAATGAACATTATTCTTCTGTTTAGGAATCATTCATAAATAGCGTTCACAAAAATAGCCCGATCTTCATTCCATACATGCAACATGCAAAGCAACAAAAAAAGTGTGGTACGAATTAATAAATAGCAGCAGTCAGCAGTGATAAATTAAATTGGGAAAGATTTAATGCGTAAAATTGGTTTCATCTAACGGGAGAATATTCGCACTTACTTTCTCGGGAGATTTACCTTTGCTCATAGAACAATTGCACTTAAGTTTTTTTTAAACAACTCGCATGTAGGACATCCACATTGCATTCCACTAGCCCTTGAACCATCAAGTGCGTTTAAAGCACCCCCAGAGGCTAGACCGTAATTCATGAACAGTTCTGCACCTTCATCTATTTCATTCTGCCAACACTGACTCTTTTATTACTTATTGTTCGTTCAAGTTGGTTTCGCAATGTAGTCATGTGCATTGCCATCTCCAAATGACTCATGTCAGCCATAAACAAACGCCCGCTGTAATTAACTTAAACAGGAGATGCAATGAAGCCTGATCACAAAATTCTACCAACAAGCAATTAGCGGTGGTGATTCATTTGTCTTTAACTGCTTGACAAAAACACTTGCAGCAACTTGTGTGTAAATGCTTATGGCTTTTGATTGTTGATCTAACGTCAATGTCTCTGTGTACCCCTTAATAATTCTAACTCTAACGTAATAATATTATGAATTATGCACGTACATACTATAAAAGGAAAGGTTAGATCAACAATAAATATTGTATTATATATATTTTTCAGTCTTTTCAGTTCATCTTATGGTTTAAGATGTAAAGTCTCTTGTATACCTATACCGTCCGGCGTGGTCTGGCTCTGCTTTACTTTGGATTGTATAAGCGATATTCTTATTGTACATGTGTGTGTAGGTAACAAAATTGTTAGCTGATTGTTAATGTGCATCCCACTTTTTTGTTGTTATTATAAAACTTAATGTATGTACACTAGTCCCTGCGTCCAAAATGCGTATTTGTGCTCACACCAGTGAATCCATACAAAAAAGTGGTGATAAAGCTGCGACTAAAAACAACCTAAGTATCAATAAACATTCTAACTATTTCCGGACAAAAAATATATGGCAGGTTACCGTCCATCAATAGTTCTTAGGATCCGCATTTCAAAACATTCTAAATACAACCATGAAAAGAAACTTGGAGTTGCTGACACTCTTCATTTCCTACTCATAAATAATCCATACAATAATGAATACGAATTTAGACTCTTCCATACATTAACGCTTAATTCTTTTTATTTTGGAAAAAAGACAATGAGGTGGATGCTGTACAATTGGTTATCGAGGATGATTGCGCATCCCAGTTCCACCTAAACAAAACATTATGCATTAATAAACTTGCAAATACAAACCCTGAGTAGTTCAAAGTTCACAGTCTACAGAGGCAAGCAATAATCGATTTTATTAAAAAAAAACTAGCCAGTCAACACAAACTCATTTTTCTAATCGGTGTGTAGTCTTTATCTCATATCTCCATATGGTGCATGTGTAACCGAGAGGGATTGGAATCGAAATATTTGTATGTACAAATGCTTTTCACATTTTATCTTGCGTTTAATGCATTCTGGATTATTTTATTACTAATTTATGGAAAATAATAAAAAACCTTATTAAATTTCAAAAGTTCAGTAGTTTTTTATTTTTAACACCAACATCCTCCAACGAATGCTAAATAAGATGCCGAATAAGTGCCGAATTTAATACAATTTTTAATTGTAAGTTCGTGGAATATCACACGGACAGTGATTCAAAGGGATCATTCAGGACTACCCTGTATGTCTACCTTTGTGAAATTTTGAATTTAAAATGTTGTAGCTCACTCATGCAGCCTGTTCAGCTAACCCTTCTACCTACAGAAAGTAGGTACAGTGTTACCATCCTGTGACAAAACTCTATTTACAATGTGCAAAATTTCAATTTCAACAATACTTTTCTAAACCACAGTACTGACAAAACGGTATAGTAGAAATATAGCAGAAGCCCAAATACCATTCCAAACACGTCACTTTATATTTAGATGCAAAAATGAATAAGGTGACAAAGGTACTTTATTATCATTAAGGCAGCCAAACGTTATGAATGCACCACACAAATTTAGTTACACTCCAGTAGTACTGAAAATATATTATATTCATTCATTTCATGAAGAAACGCCACTCAATTACTCATTCATTCATTCATTTCCTCCATGCCCCGTTCGTACTTCCCCTCATCATAATGATATTATCATTGTACTCGAGCCAAACCAACTACTAAACGTATGAGTCCCCCTCACACAAACAATTCAACATGGCATTGGTAGGAATATCCGTCCAAAAGTGCTTCGAAAGTATTTTAAACAGAAAAGGAGTCTGTCTGACGTGATGGCAAATTGATATTACTGCAGAGTAAAGCACAGTAAGTAACGCACGTAAAGGATTCAATGCTTCATCAGCATTACAATTCCGTTTGGTGTGTGGTGTACGTATGTATAGGAGAAAGTACCTGTCGGTCGTCGTATCCTTCCCTTACCTGCTGCACTAACCAAAACCATACCTATCACATTAGCTGACGTGAGGAAGTTCAAAACTACAACACATTACGAGTAGGTACGTACAATTTACACTTTGAGCACAATCCTAACAAATCTTACTCACTCACTAGTCAGTATAAATATGAGTGTGTAAATACTAGCTGTACTCTCCTTAAGCGTTCCACCTTAATGCCTGTACACACACACACACACACATAATATTACCTATTTACCTATAGGCAAGAAGTTGTATTTCGTATTACTTGGCCTGGCAATATCATAAGAATATTTACATATTACGTACAAGGTAGGAATTTATTATTTCCCGAGCCTTTATTGTAAGCTGCTAAATACGTAAAATTGACATAACCTTCCATTGAGCAACTTCAGCACTACTAAACTTGTGTGTGTGTCTCCTTTTCTACATTACCCTCCGTCATCCTTGCTCTTTTCAACTGCAAAGCAAAAACTGTCTTTTTTTTAATACACCGCACCGCGATGACTATGCCATGCCAGTCTTTATTTATCATGTTCAAACCATCACAGTTTAGCGCACAGATACACATACTGCTACACAGGGAACTACAATTCTTCAATCTCCATTCACGTGCTTTGTGTACTCGTAGCTAAAAACGCTTCAGAAAAAGTTCACATATTATATGCGTATGCATGATGCATGAATCCTTTCTTACGTGCAATAAAATAAATGCAGGTATGCTTCGTGTAAACCTATTAGGCAAAACATTTGCATATTCTCATCCCCCCAGCACCGAACGAACCCATCACTTGACTACTACTAGCTCAGGTATTAAACAGCATTGCATGCACACACAACACATCCGACAGTAAACCACAGACTAGTAGTACAGACGCTGAACATGTGTGCAATACTTATTATTTTATTCATCTATTCCTATGCAGGCACACCGACACCATTAGACTCATTATGACTTCGACTCCCTATGAACCATACAAATAGCAGTCAAAAAACTACGGTAAAACACAACTACATAAATATATAGACAGTAGTTGAGCAGTTTATGTACATTTACTTTTCCAAGTCAAGTAACATGACATTTCCTAATTGTTTTACACTTCTTAAATAATTTTGTCATCAAACGATGAATGGTAGTTCCCATGATACTTCTTTGAACTTGAATTACGACCGTGTGTAACAGCTAAACGCATAATTAGAAAATCCTTCTTCGTTGTGTTGGTGAATATGCATGCAAAAATATCTGAGAGTGAGACAGACGAAACTCTGCCAAAAATTCAAATGCAGTTGAACAAAGTTGAGCGTAAATAATGTCTGTTTTAAGTCTATTTGGCCTTTAACTACTAGATATTACAATGTACATAGTCCTTCAATAAAAAAGTTTTGTGGAACAACTACTTGTTTCATCAGTAAGCCACCTGCACAAGTGTGACTCGGAGAAACGTGACGCTTCAGTCTTTACCATTAAATGAGAATCAACTCGGCCATTAATTTTCAATTGTATCGAGAGTCAATTTTGCAACAGTATTAAAAACTTACACAGTCATTATATATTTACGTACGTTTACAACTTGTAAATTCAAATAATATTCTACGCTATTTATAATATACGACTGAAAAGTGCTTATAGCAATCCCTCACAGTAAATCATAGTAATGGCAAAATGGCATATGCTAGCGTGCACACCAACCACATCTAGGTAGTTTTAGGATGTACAGATAATAAATGTCGAAAAAAAAGACTGTACATAAGTAAACAGCATGCGTGGCCTATGCAGCACACGTAAATAGGGTGGTCTAGAAAAATCTGTGCGTGTACACTCAACTTCGTGCATAGATGAATTTGTTTTAATAAATGTTTCTGTACATAAGTAAACACCATGCGTGGCCTATGCAGCACACGTAAATAGGGTGGTCTAGAAAAATCTGTGCGTGTACACTCAACTTCGTGCATAGATGAATTTGTTTTAATAAATGTTATAAATTCACAAAATTATCTTAAGATACCATGCAAAAATGAAAATTTATGTTTACGTTCAATTTGTATAATGTGTCTTAACTCTGTTTAAACATGGCATAAAAAACTTTCGAGTGGAGATTAGCAATGTTCAGTTGCGATTGTGCTGACTAGCACTATCGACACATTTAACATGTGCGTTTGTGACACAAATCAAACAAGAATATTCAATAATCTGCTATTTACAATATGTCTAAGTGGTACTGCAAGTATATGTGCTTTAATGCATGGTCGTATTTCGAGAACAAATGATTTCGAATAATATCATATTCTAAGCATATTGGGATACAAAGATCTCAACTACAGTTTTCTAATTTTTACTGGACACCAACGTCACAGTTAGTACACAAGGGTAACTTGGATCTTGTAGGCCAATCAGGTACTCATCATTGTACACATCACTTCAACTATTTATGTAAAACAAGAAGGATAATTAAATATAGAATTTTTTGTTGCAAAAGCTACACAGGTGTCAGAAATCTCCAAGATCACGTCACCCACAACAGATTTTAGGGTTGATTAGGACAAGAACATTATTGATGAATAAAAATTCCCCGTTTTCAGCACAAGATGTTTCTAAATAATGTGTCAGAAATCTCCCAGATCACGTCACCCACAACAGATTTTAGGGTTGATTAGGACAAGAACATTATTGATGAATAAAAATTCCCCGTTTTCAGCACAAGATGTTTCTAAATAAAGGAATGTTTTTCTGCCTA
Source organism: Plutomurus gul (assembly GCA_019776185.1). Classification (NCBI taxonomy): domain Eukaryota; kingdom Metazoa; phylum Arthropoda; class Collembola; order Entomobryomorpha; family Tomoceridae; genus Plutomurus; species Plutomurus gul. Next base: position 3,145 of record JABASC010000606.1, on the reverse strand, counting down.
CTTTGTGCTTTGTGTTGTTTCGCTGTGAATACAGCGAAACAACGTTGTCGGCGGGTGATAATTTTTGTAGCACAACGTAGGCAGAAAAACTTTCCTTTATTTAAAAACATTATTGATGTCATCATATGAATTTGCAGTCATCCTACTAGCATGTACACAATCAGCCCTTAAAATGTTGAAAATGCGCCGACATATTTACATAATTACTGCTGTATTTAATGGCTATTAAGTGATGACCGTCTACGCACTAATGTCAATTCAAGCAGAGATTGATTAAAATGAAACAATACCCTATATGTTAAATTAAATAAAATGATATGTACCGACTTGTCAAACACGACGATAAACATTTGATGCATTTTTGTAGGCTAGACAAGGAATTAGAAGTAAATCGTTAATGCGCGGTTATTTATTGATTTTTAGAAATTATTTTATTTAAACTGGAACAAACAGGTAACTACCATTCGTTTCGTTTGCTGTACTAACAATGAGTACTTCATATTTAATATACAAACTTTTATCTAAACTGATACATAATATTTACGTTTACACAGTAACCTGGAAAGTGTTGGCTCTTTCTGGTAAACCGTTGCTACATTTTAATTATCTCTGTATTTAGTCTAGTCACCACCAACTGATAAGTAAGAACATCCTCTCTCAATCCATGATATCAATATCGTCATTAAATGCTTGTGCACCGAAGCTTACCTGGACCTAGCTAACTAATTGCCAAAATATGAAAATGTGCACCTTCTAAACATTTCAATTCACCTTACACATATATATGATGATCACAAAAATTAACTACGCACTTATGTACTGTCATCACCCTCGCTAAATCTTCGGATGCAGATTTTTATTACCCCAGGGACTTTCCACTTCACGAGATAATTATTTGAACTCTTACATCATACAAACTGACTAATACCTAGGCAGATACAGAACACGGAGGACTGGAAGTGTCTGTGATTGTAAGTGTGTACTTATCTTATCGTTTTTAATATACGCTGTTTCCTTTCTACAAGTGGGAATTGATATTTCAACTACTTTAACATACATAGCATCAATTGTTACGGGACACCAGGAAAATAAACATGCCAAAATCAAAATGATGAAATCCAGCCCAGCTTCGCCTTAAAATAAATATAAATACAATTTTCCCTGGTGATATACACCTACTGCCAATACATAATTTCGAATAGCCATGGTATATACATATGTATAGGTAGTATTATTTATTTTGGATATCTATTCAGAAACAGCTAAACTGCACACCTTGAATAGCACCATAATGAACAGTGAATGGATCTTGTGGCTGGAAGAGCGGAAATACGCATACCTACTTGAATCCTAAATGGCTCTACAGAAGTAAACAGTGAAACGAACAAAGAACTTGACGCTTTTTGGAAGGTGTACAGGTGTAAGCACATTTGTGTGTTGTACTGTATATCTCTTAACTCCCTAGTGTAGTTATAGTGCTGGTGGAACACAGAAGAATATGAAATGTGCATCATCCCGCGGCAGAGAATCCAGCTCCTAATAATCAATGACTTTACATGATGTGCAAAATAGTGCCTCCATTTATGCACAAATAACACTCTAACTGTACAAAAAAGCCATACCTACTGCAACCAGTAAATAGTATTATTACTACTTTTACTACAAGAGAATAACGAAAATATACAAAACCTTAATACGTTTTTTAGATTATTGTTTGCAGAGAATAATGTGACAGGACTTTCAAAGCAAGCAACTCTCATTTCACTCTAGAGAAAAGGATAACTTCCAGACCAGCAACTCATGTTACCAACACACCATCAGAGCAGATCAAATCCAATGCAACCAAACACACCTAATTGCCGTCTGTTCAAAAAGAACACTCATGTAAGGTCGTCTTATCTTATCACTTCAGTTTGCTTGCTTTACTGCGTGCGTAATACCTACGTGAGCATTTAGCACAGAGACAGAGAGAGACAGGCAGACAAAAAGACATGAAACGATACATTTCGAGAATATTACGTACTTATTACCACTTACACAGTTAGAATGAGAGCGCGAGTCAACTGCTACGTGAGAGATGAATATATGTAGCTAGCTGTTCCGCTCATTGTTGAACAAGGATTACATACGATTACTTATCACTTGAACAAAATCTCTGAAACAGCCATCATAAAATTTTTGCTCATTTTATCAAATAATGTCAAACCGGTTTTCCTATCTCTTCTCCGGCCGCTCAACGGTATTGATATGAACACACAAAATTTGACAGCAAACATGCAATACTTTTCGAAATCGCAAGTAGATTTTATATAGGATACAAAGAAAGAGAGAACCATGAAAGCAAACATTTTCTATTCAAGTAATACAAACAAAAGGGATGTATAATATCACTTTCCTAGAATTGACCGGTGAGAATGAATGAGTAATAATTCTGTTTGTTTACAATATCAGTCCTACTTCGGAAACAATTTCCATTTCCTGCCATTGCATGAAAGGTTTCATCACATTTTATTGTCTTTATATTGTCATATGCACTGTTTTTAGTATTCCTAGAACATTGTAGCTCGACATTAGCGCAAGGAAGCTCCGCTACTTTTCTTAGAATTGAATGCAGAGTAGCATACCACGTAACAGTTAAAGAGTAATATGAAGTTTGTTTTACAGAAACCTTATGACATCGACATCAATAAAATGACTAATTATTGCTTTTATTTTTACACGGATTCATGCGTATTTATCACTATTTACACCTACCATACACTTGGAATATCTGTAAAATAATACATGTTCCTAGTTTATCTGCTTTTTTAAAGTTTCATACAGCCTACAACAAAGCAACGCCTTGTAGAACCAAATATAAATACTGACTGAAAAACTGGCATTGTGTATTTGAACGGAAATGGGAAAAGTAATTACCTGTACAAATACTCACTGAGTGGCAAAAGATAAGAAATTTCAAATTATTGTTATTAGTAAGCGGGTGAGGAAACGAAATCCATTAAATCACATCCCATTTTGTCCACAGTGTGGTGATAGTGTGTACTAAGGGTAAAATCAAATGACATGCAGGATTCCTAATCTACACCAAATACATATAATACGGTACACAAACCTAAATCTTAACTTGTATATAAATCTACAGTTT